>JAPZVO010000415.1:0-40700 GCA_029962745.1 Echinometra lucunter | reverse complement strand
CAAACACAATTGTTGACGACGACGCCGACGCCGACGACGCCGACACCGAAATAGTGATACATATGTCTCGCTCCGCTCGCAGGCGAGACAAAAACACAAATGTCAGCAAATCGGAGTACTACATGTACAATAATCAGTGTAGATATGAATACTACATCATATCATTATAATCAGAACATAATAAAAGGCAAGGTATAATGGAATGTAACAGAACTTTGTACATTTGCATGCTATCATCTCAAAGGAATGCAAAGGCAAGTATGGCAATCATATACAAGTTAAACATATACAGTATACATGCATCTGCAAAATGTATTATCAAAATCATTTGAAAATATAGTACTGAATACACTAATAATATATACATGCAAAGGCAAGTATGGCAATCATATACATGGTACAAGTTAGAAATATACAGTATATATGCATCTGCAAAATCTACATGTACATGTATTATATAAAACATTTGAAAATACAGTACTAAATACACTCAAAATATATACATGGCACTTTCGATCTACCACACTCACAGTACAGAAATAATGAAATTAGGCAATGAAAAGCTTGGAATATGTTTTAAGGAAAATCTAGTACTGATACAATTAACAAGCACATGTATCTTAAATACACTTAGTGTATTTACATGGAATGAAACAATGTAAAGAAAATCCTGTAAAATATTTCCTAAGGATATTAAAACCAGGAATCTTCTTCATACTTTTTTTTTGTCCCCTTGTTTTCATCTTGGTTTTTTGTTCATTCATGTAATATGCAGGTATCTGATGAGAAATTAATGTTGAAAAGTTCAAGTATTTTCTGATATTGAAATCTAGTAATTTACCAGGTAATACAAAACATGTACAAATTACAATCTGTATCAAAGAAAATGCTAGACTGAAATCAGAGACCTCTGTATTCATATACCAGACATACACACGGTAAAAATACAGACTAACCAGTATAAATATCATATGACGTCATGGAAACATTGCATAATCATCAACTTGGATTATACATGTAACTATTTGCTTAATTTCCACATGCTTAGGTAGTCAACAAGAAACTTCATAAAATGACAAGTTTGAAAGTTAATAAGATGTCAAAAAACATTGCTTAATCATCAGCTGGGGTCATTTCGAGTAAAAAAAAAAATCCATTTAAACTCAATATGATGCCATTTAGTTATCTAACAAGATAGCTATTAGCTTGAAAAAATCTCTAGTAGCAAATTTGCCTGCTGAATTAATTTTGAGGGGAAAATAATGACAACTGTTATTTCGATATTTCCTTTAAAATCTGCTTTCCGTAGAGCAGCATAATTGCTGGATTAGTTATCACTTAAGCACACTAGCTTTGTTTTTAGTTTTTCTGGTATGATGGTAACGGAGAAAACTATTTATTACAACTGTTCAGTTTATTTGTACGATTGTGCCAATAGTCAACAGAAGCTGGCAAAGAGTTACACAACTTCATGAATGTCTCCATGATCATATCAATTTATTATCAAAGTGTTCAAATCATCAAAATAGATTTTGCTATGTACACTATGTTATGGATTCCACGTCACTTTTACTATACCAAAATTTTCATTTCAGTATTCCAGTCAATATTCTCACCTCAAGTATAAGACTTTTTGAACTTGAACTAGAAGTTCATTATCCAACAATAAACATATAAAACATAAGATACATGTATACAGTAAAAAGAATACAAAAATCTTAAGGATAATAGGAACCAGATTTCACTTCTTTAGATTTTCATTCTTTTAATAGAAAATGTGATTCTTCCAAAATCAGGTAGCTGTCAGATAGTGGAATGTGCTATCAATATCATAGTAGCTACACTCCAGTCTTTGGTTTCTTCTCTGGATTTTCAAGATCCTCTTGTGGAACTCTTGACTGAGTAGAAGGAGCTTGCCTCTTGTGTGACTGGCTCTGACTGCTGCTACCATCATATTCTAAGAGGATGTACCTGGTATGAAGAGTCTGCGCCACCCAGGAATTGCCTCTGAGACAGGTCTGATGGTTGCAATGTTGAATGCACCTGGTATGGAGAGAGTACATCACCCATGGGTTGCTGATGAGGGTGGTCTGATGGCTTTGATGTCCTTCTAAGAGGATGTACCTGGTATGAAGAGTCTACGCCACCCAGGGATTACCTCTGAGACAGGTCTGATGGTTGCAATGTTGAATGCACCTGGTATGGAGAGTGTACATCACCCATGGGTTGCTGTTTAGGGTGGTCTGATGGCTTTGATGTCCTTCTAAGAGGATGTACCTGGTATGAAGAGTCTACGCCACCCAGGGATTGCCTCTGAGACAGGTCTGATGGTTGCAATGTTGAATGCACCTGGTATGGAGAGTGTACATCACCCATGGGTTGCTGTTGAGGGTGGTCTGATGGCTTTGATGTCCTTCTAAGAGGATGTACCTGGTATGAAGAGTCTCCGCCACCCAGGGATTGCCTCTGAGACAGGTCTGATGGTTGCAATGTTGAATGCACCTGGTATGGAGAGTGTACATCACCCATGGGTTGCTGTTGAGGGTGGTCTAATGGCTTTGATGTCCTTCTAAGAGGATGTACCTGGTATGAAGAGTCTACGCCACCCAGGGATTTCCTCTGAGAAAGGTCTGATGGTTGCAATGTTGAATGCACCTGGTATGGAGAGTGTACATCACCCATGGGTTGCTGTTGAGGGTGGTCTGATGGCTTTGATGCCCTTCTAAGAGGATGTACCTGGTATGAAGAGTCTACGCCACCCAGGGATTGCCTCTGAGACAGGTCTGATGGTTGCAATGTTGAATGCACCTGGTATGGAGAGTGTACATCACCCATGGGTTGCTGTTGAGGGTGGTCTAATGGCTTTGATGTCCTTCTAAGAGGATGTACCTGGTATGAAGAGTCTGCGCCACCCAGGGATTGCCTCTGAGACAGGTCTGATGGTTGCAATGTTGAATGCACCTGGTATGGAGAGTGTACATCACCCATGGGTTGCTGTTGAGGGTGGTCTGATGGCCTTGATGTCCTTCTAAGAGGATGTACCTGGTATGAAGAGTCTACGCCACCCAGGGATTGCCTCTGAGACAGGTCTGATGGTGGCAATGTTGAATGCACCTGGTATGGAGAGTGTACATCACCCATGGGTTGCTGTTTAGGGTGGTCTAATGGCTTTGATGTCCTTCTAAGAGGATGTACCTGGTATGAAGAGTCTACGCCACCCAGGGATTGCCTCTGAGAAAGGTCTGATGGTTGCAATGTTGAATGCACCTGGTATGGAGAGTGTACATCACCCATGGGTTGCTGTTTAGGGTGGTCTGATGGCTTTGATGTCCTTCTAAGAGGATGTACCTGGTATGAAGAGTCTACGCCACCCAGGGATTGCCTCTGAGACAGGTCTGATGGTTGCAATGTTGAATGCACCTGGTATGGAGAGTGCGCATCACCCATGGGTTGCTGTTGAGGGTGGTCTGATGGCTTTGATGTCCTTCTAAGAGGATGTGCCTGGTATGAAGAGTCTATGCCACCCAGGGATTGCCTCTGAGACAGGTCTGATGGTTGCAATGTTGAATGCACCTGGTATGGAGAGTGTACATCACCCATGGGTTGCTGTTGAGGGTGGTCTGATGGCTTTGATGTCCTTTTAAGAGGATGTACCTGGTATGAAGAGTCTCCGCCACCCAGGGATTGCCTCTGAGACAGGTCTGATGGTTGCAATGTTGAATGCACCTGGTATGGAGAGTGTACATCACCCATGGGTTGCTGTTGAGGGTGGTCTAATGGCTTTGATGTCCTTCTAAGAGGATGTACCTGGTATGAAGAGTCTCCGCCACCCAGGGATTGCCTCTGAGACAGGTCTGATGGTTGCAATGTTGAATGCACCTGGTATGGAGAGTGTACATCACCCATGGGTTGCTGTTTAGGGTGGTCTGATGGCTTTGATGTCCTTCTAAGAGGATGTACCTGGTATGAAGAGTCTACGCCACCCAGGGATTGCCTCTGAGACAGGTCTGATGGTTGCAATGTTGAATGCACCTGGTATGGAGAGTGTACATCACCCATGGGTTGCTGTTGAGGGTGGTCTGATGGCTTTGATATCCTTCTAAGAGGATGTACCTGGTATGAAGAGTCTACGCCACCCAGGGATTGCCTCTGAGACAGGTCTAATGATGGCAATGTTAAATGCACCTGGTATGTAGAGTGTACATCACCTGTAGGTTGCTGTCGAGGGCGGTCTGATGGCTCTCGATCTCCCATGGGTTGCTGTTGAAGGTGGTCTGATGGCTGTGATATATTTGTGATTGAATGCCCGGGCCTGAAAATGGAAACAGATCTGATTACAATTTGGAAATGAAAATATGAAGAAAAAGAAGATAGTCATATCTAAGCTTTGACACAAAATACAAATAGTTTGTAATCAATTCATATGGCTACAGTAATAATTTTTGAATAAATCAATCACTACTCTCACAATCAAGCATACCATTCTGACTGTCTGACATTTGCTCCTCACTTGATGTTTTGTTGTTTTTTTAATCATACAAAAGGGATATTTTTTATTTTCAAGCTGGCAAAGCGAGGGACCAAAATTATTCATTCGTGATGTGTAATGTATCCACTTATGGGAATAAAGCGGTTATAAATATACTGTAAATCAATATATCTTTTACAGTCTAATTGTTTTGTAGGCTGCAAATTAAGAACAGGATGTAGAGAATGAAAATAATAACAGAATGAGACCAATCAGACCACTGATGTCCAGACAGAAAACAAAGTACACTGTACAAAGAAAATTATACAAATACCTGAATACAGCTACCTTTTGCGGGTAATATTTACAATTTCATCACACAGAATAAAAATCTTCTACTAATCTATTGTGTATTCTGTGAGATGCTGATCACATGATATCTGCCGCAGTAATAGCATTGTAACTTGCTCACTATTTCCTTTCTAGACTCTAAAACTTGATTCTATATTCAATACACAGATCATGCAAATTCTATGTGCTGATGTCTTTAGATTTCATTTATCTTACTAACCTGCAGAATACTGCAAGGGAACGAAGAAATGAGTTCAAGTCTTCTTGAAGAACTCTATTGAACCTGAAATTTCCATTCCTGATTTGAGGAAAACAAACCTGTAAAATGTAAAAGCAAAACTGATTGTATTACTAAATAAGTTAGAGGATCTGTTTAAGGCTAGAATACAATTTTTTCTGGAATACAATTAAGCAGTGCTTAATTAATAAAGATTAAGCACAAGGTAAAATTGAATTATAAGAAGTAAAAAAAGACAAATAAAAATTACAAGAGTTATCTGTTGTTTTTTCATTAAAAAATTTCTCAGAGTGTTTATAATCAACAGTAGTAGCAGCAGTAGCAGCAGTAGTAGTAGAAGTAGTAGTAATAGTAGTAGTAGTAGCAGTAGTAGAAGTAGTAGAAGTAGTAGCAGCAGCAGCAGCAGCAGCAGCAGTAGTAGTAGTAGTATAAGTAGTAGTAGTCATAGTAGTAGTAATAGTAGTAGTAGAAGTAGTAGTAGTAGTAGCAGTAGTAACAGTAGTAGTAGTAGTAGTAGTAGTAGCAGCAGCAGTGGTAGTAGCAGTAGTAACAGTAGTAGTAGTAGTAGTCGTAGTAGTAGTAGCAGTAGTAGCAGTAGTAGCAGTAGTAGCAGTAGTAACAGTAGTAGTAGTAGTAGTCGTAGTAGTAGTAGTAGCAGTAGTAGCAGTAGTAGCAGTAGTAGCAGTAGTAGCAGTAGTAGCAGTAGTAGTAGCAGTAGTAACAGTAGTAGTAGTAGTCGTAGTAGTAGTAGTAGCAGTAGTAGTTACTGTAGTAGTAGTAATAGTAGCAGCAGTAGTAGTATAGAGGATCCCTAACACCGTAGAGGTGTTGTGGACCAGTGGATAAGTCGCCGGATAGTGAACCACAAGGTCTGGGGTTCGAATCCCACTGCAGCACAATGTCCTTTGACAAGACATTAATCTACTTTTGCTACAATCCTCCCAGGTGTAAGTGGGTACCAGCAGGAAGGAATTCCTTGAATGCTGTGAGCACTGATATTGGTAGCCTAACTGAGCTGGTGTAATATTGGTATGCTTTAAGCACCTTGTTTTGGGGATATGCGTGCTGTACCGAGGTCCACCCAAAACGATACACTTTTGAAACAACCCCCCCCCCAAATAGTAATCACTGAAGGTGATTAATTTAACCCCACCCCAACATGCATCCCAAAGTTCATGAGCATTGCTGGGAAAATTAAGTATTTTGATCCATTAGATATATCCAAATTTATTGCGCTAATGCTGCTACCATGGCTAGCACTTTCCGATACATTCAGAAAAATGTCTTGCACATCTTTATTCAAAGACTAATGTGTTTGCCAAATATTTCCATGAGTTACTGCAATAATATGCTGTTATCATGGCAACACACTTTCTGACACATTAAAAAAAGTGTGTCTTGTAATTCTTTATCTCAAGACCAATATGTGTGCTAAATTTCATGAGAATTGCTGGAGAAATCAGAAAGAAGTTCGATCCGCAAGATTTGTAAAGGACCAACTGCCCGACTGCCCGACTGACCGACCGTCCAACTGTGCGCTGATTCCAATATACCACCTTCAAACTTTGTTTGGTGGAGTATAATAATAATAATGATAATAATAATAATAATATAATGCACTTGTATTGCGCCATCTATCTAGTAATACTATTCCGAGGCGCATGAATAGTAAAGAATGAAAAGAAGAAAAGTAAATAGAATAAGAAACTACATATTTGTGTTGAATTACATTCCACTGTATGCTTTGGCAAAGAGGACCGTTTTCAGATTTGACTTAAAGGAATCAAAGGAATCAATTGAGCGGATATCGGCTGGTAACTGGTTCCATAGAAATGGAGCAGCCGCAGTAAAAGCACGATCGCCAAAGGATGACTTTGTTTTTCCAGCAACAAGAATATTCTTACTAGAAGAACGCAAACAACGTGTTGGTACATATTTGGATAAGATATGAAGGAGCACGACCATGTAAAGCTTTCCAAGTAAGGAGCAAAATTTTGTACTCAATACGATCCCTGACTGGCAGCCAATGTAACTCTTTCAAGATAGGTGAAATATGGTCCCTTTTGCATGTCCTAGACAGTACTCTTGCAGCAGAGTTTTGTGCTCTTTGTAATTTAGCTATTTGAGAAGATGACACATTATACAAAAGGGCATTACAATAATCAAGACGTGAAATAACAAACGCATGAATAATAGTGGCAACTGTTTTATCTGACAAGATCTTCCTAATGTTACTAAAGCTACGTAGATGGAAATACATTGATTGACATGTTTTTTGTACAAAGTCAATCATTGTCATATTGCTATCGAACAACACTCCTAGATTACGTGCACTGTTTGTAGGCATTACATCCAAATCACCAATTCGAAGTGAATGGTGCTGCAATTCTACTTTCAGATACTTAGATGAAATAATTAGAAATTCACTCTTAGCATCATTAAGCTTAAGTTTGTTTGAACACATCCATGCCTTCATCTCAGCTATACATGTTTCTAGCTTCTGACGTCTGCTGTTAACACTTTCAGGGTCCAAAGGATTAAAGGGTACATATAGCTGCGTATCGTCTGCATATAGGTGGATAATAGGTGGATAATAAAAGTTTCTAGTGAATTTTTGGGGGAATTTTTGTATATATGGATAGCTGAAAGTCTTTTCTATCATATGACCACAGAAAAAACTTCAAAACATATTTCATGCTTGGGTAAGCACGGCCCACTTTTTTTAAAGAACATGAAAATCAGGCTGCACAGATCTTCACTATCCATTTGGGCTGAGATGAGAAGTTCTCCATGCATCTTAGAAATTGCTTTTGGTATGATGAGTTTATGATAGATTATGATGGATTTGTGCAGTGCATGACATGATGTTATGTCATTAAAAGTTTATGCATCATTGATCATAGTTTGACTTTGGAAGTTCTAAAAGCATTACCCACTCTTTATCTGTGGTAATTGATAATGTATGACTAGGGTTAGGATTTGTGCTGGGTATGGCATGATTTATGTCACCATTATTCAGGAACAGAAATATGATAACTCAGAATCAAAGACTGATCCAATCATTCAATCAATCAAACACTGATTTGATCAATCGATCAGCCAATCAATCAATCAATAAAATTGGTATTAATTAGCAAACATTCTTTATAACAAATGAGTTTTGGAAATGGTAGAGTTTTGGCAAAGGAAAGATGGGATGACTGGAATATGATTACTCAGAATCAAAGACTGATTTCATAACTAGCACTTCTAAAACTAAATGCTAACTCAAATAGAACTTCGAACGGTAGAAATCGACTAGGTAGAAGCAAAGATAGATATTATTCTGAATGCTAAAATTCTCTCATTGGGATCCGAGTTTCAAAGCGAGCATGATTGAATTTACAACAGGACAGCGATGAGTGTATGTTGCCTCATTGTAGAAATAGGCCAAAACTCTGAAGTCAGTGAGACAATTTTTGTGAAGAGTAACACATGCAGAACAAGATAGTTTCTGTCCCTAGACTGCAAAGTTGTCTGACCCTATAAAAGATATACACATAGGGAATGAATAGAGGACATGATGAAAGGGGGGAAAAATAAAGGCAACGTAAGGGGAAAAATAAAGTATAAGGAAATACAGAAGAGAATATAGAAAAATAAAGAAATACATAGTAAAGCAAAGAAGAAATGATGAAAGATTATGGGGAATATAAAGGAAAACATAAAGAGGAAAAAAGACAAAACAAAGCACAAGTAACCATAAGACAAGGCAAAGAGAGAAGATAGAAACATAGAGAAACAATAAGGAAGCATAGAAGAAATGATGAAAACTGGGAAAATAAAGGACAAATATAAAGGGGAAAAAATAGTCATAAGAAAAGGCAAAGAGAGAATATAGGAAAATAAAGAAATTCATAGGGAAGCATGGAAGAAATTATGAAAGATGGGAAATTAAAGGAAAACATGAAGAAACAAAAACAAAGTAAAATATTCAACATAAGGAAAGACAAAGAGAAAAGGGTGAAAAAAAAACATTTTGAAGGATAGAAGAAATGAAGCAAGGAAAATAAAGAAAACATACGGAAAGGAAAACAAAACAAAGTGTGACATAAGAAAAGAAAAAGGGAAAAGATACGTGTACAAAGATAGGCCTTATCAGAGCCTAATATATCATCATTTGAAACTCTTGAATTCAACAGTTCATCATGCTCTATCACAGCCTTCAATTTAAGTGTCTGAGTATATTAACCCAACTATAGGGACAAGTTACCTCGACTGTGTTGAAGTAGGGATTACAATCCCCAGCAGGAGGCTTGGAGCCCCCAAACTGAAACTTTTGGAAGTCAATGAGACAATCCTACAACGGACCATTTCGTCATGAAAATTGTAATTCCACCCCTAAATCAACACAAAGAAACATGAATTTATATCTATTTATCACGCAACTTACATCTGGCTTTCATATACATCATCATCCTCCTCTTGGCCTGGAATTTGATATTAACCCATTGATTACTGAATTCACCTTTTCCCATAGGATTTGTACAGGGGCCATCCATTTCCAGTAAGCAACAGGTTTATTTATATTATGACATATGGCATTATATACAGAATTACTTTACAGCATAATTTGCTACCTAAACACTCCAAACTCATCACATTTACACTGTACATGTCCATCAGACAATATAATCACTGAACTTCTATCATGTCCATCATTTTACACATTAAGGCCATTGTTACAAATTATTGATAAATGATGGAAGGTATATTAGGTTATGAAATTTCATACATACATATCATGCATGGTGTTATCAGGTATTCCATTTTATTAGTTCTTTAGTTTAGATGTGACCACTGAGACATGAAATACACACACATACCTTTAGGGATGATGCCCTTGCTTTCAATGCAGAGTAGAACTCATCAATGAGATCTATTCCATACAGTGTCAGGTCATTCAGCTGTGGCATAGAACACAATGCTTCTGCTAGGTGATGTGATGAGCCTGGTGTGGGACACTTGACTCCTACAAGCCACAGTCTTTGGACCTGCAAGAGTACATGATGTCAGCTCATGAACAAAATTTACATGTGCACGTAGATAAACATCATAGATCTACTGTTTGATTTTTTTTTACATTTATAATTTTTTCACTGATAATCATAGAGATCGTGTGCTTGCCTTGCGGTTGCGAATGTAGAGGGGCACACATTGACTTATGAGATCTGCTAAACGTGGAGTAGTATGCCCTATGCACCGAGCTTCATATCGGCACTTGAACCCATAAATGACATTGCTAATCTGCGTAATAGTAAGTACATCTTTATGGATGGACGAGATCATTCTGTGTGTGGTAAATTCCATACGCACTTTAACGGAAGGGAAAGCACTAGATACCTTGCTTGATTTGTTTCTCAAACTTTTGGGATGCTTTCCCTCCCCACGGAAGTTTGAGGTAGACTAGACATCTATTAAGTCCAAAGACTGGTGTCTTTGTGGGCCTGTGCAATTTCCGCGTGACGTGGTAATCAGTCACACGGTCAGAGGATAGCCATTTTCGCATTATCGTTCACTCGTTTCCGTTTACTGTTTTGATTCCTGGCTTTCTGTCATTCATGCGATGTTACTCTGATGAGTGCATGTCAAAAAGCTTTAGTATGTCCGTGTTCAATGCCATCTTTCCAAAATAAAGGTTCTGAAAACAGGTCCATTATTGAAAGCTATATTGGTGACAATACATGGAGAATTATATCTTCTAAACTCATCCTTCAATCATCAATTCTGCAAACATTAAACTCGTAACTATACCCTTAAATTACACCCAGAAACATGCACTTCATTTTATTTATCAAGCACACTCACTTCTGGTTATAACATGCATCATCATCCTTATCTTGGCCTGGAATTTGATATTAACCCATTGACTACTGAATTCTCTTTTCCCCATAGGATTTGTACAGGGGCCATCCATTTCCAGTAGGTAACAGGTTTATTCATATTATGACATATGGCATTATATACAGAATTACTTTACAGCATAATTTGCTACCTAAACACTCC
Source organism: Echinometra lucunter (assembly GCA_029962745.1). Lineage (NCBI taxonomy): Eukaryota > Metazoa > Echinodermata > Echinoidea > Camarodonta > Echinometridae > Echinometra > Echinometra lucunter. The sequence goes on along the minus strand of JAPZVO010000415.1, from coordinate 29,598 downwards.
AAACTCATCACATTTAAACTGCACATGTTCATCAGACAATATAATCACTGAACTTCTATCATGTCCATCATTTCACACATTAAGGCCATTGTTACACATTATTGATAAATGATGGAAGGTATATTAGGTTATGAAATTTCATACATACATATCATGCATGGGGTTATTAGGCATTCCATTTTATTATTTCTTTAGTTTAGGTGTGACCACTGAGACATGAAATACACACACATACCTTTAGGGATGATGCCCTTGCTTTCAATGCAGAGTAGAACTCATCACTGACATCTATTCCATTCAGCGTCAGGTCATTCAGCTGTGGCATAGAACACAGTGCTTCTGCTAGGTGATGTGATGAGCCTGGTGTGGGACACTTGACACCTTTAAGCCACAGTCTTTGGACCTGCAAGAGTACATGATGTTGTGACAATATTGCTTATGTGATCTACAAGTCAAAATTATAATGTTTATAGTGAGAGAGGGCGCTATAGTTACCCCTCCAAAATGGCTGAATAAACATACAGTCAAGTATGATTTAGTTCCAGGAAATCACCGCTTGAATTGTTATTATTTAGGACTCCCTCACTTCATATGATGGCCAAAGTGACACATGGTGGCAGCGGTGAACCTCTGGAAAGGATCTGAGTTCCTCTTTCAGTGAGTACTAGCTTTAGACTAAGCTCTTTTGACCTGGATGACTGTGATGATGCAGTTGAACTTTGTGTAGTCCCATAGCATTCATCTCGTGTAAGTGATTGGATCTGCTTGTAGAGCAAGATGTCTCTTGACAGGGATAGTGATGCTTCTGGTGTGGGTCAAGATAATGGGGATAGTGGTGCTCATGGAGGTAGCTTAGGTGCTGTAGGGAATTCTGCAAATTCCTCAACACTTTCTTTCAAGAGGCCAAACATTCAACCTCCATCAAATTTCCATGTTTCTAATGATCCTTCTGAGGACTGGAAGATGTGGAAGCAACTGTGGGAGAATTACAGTGTACTAACCAATCTAGGATCACAGGATGAAGGTTACCAGAAGGCTCTTTTGCTTCATAGTCTTGGGCCAGAGGGAGTAAGGATCTACAATGGGATGAGTTTCTCTGGAGATGAGGACAGTAATAAGGCTTCAGTTATCATTTCAAAACTTGACAGCCACTTCCTTGGTGCCAGGAGGGAATACTTTGAGCGGTTCAAGTTCAATCGACGTAACCAAGCCCTAGATGAGACGATTGACCAGTATGTCTCTGTGCTGCGTACTATGGCAAAGACCTGTGGTTTCTGCAAGTGCATGGCAGAAAACTTGCTGATGGATCGCCTGCTCCTTGGTGTCTTTGATGACAAGATGAGAGAGAGGATGATGGCGACTCACGACCTGACGTTGAATAAAGCCATTGACATATGTAAGGCAATAGAAGCTGCCAATTGCCAGATGACTGCCTTGAGAAAGGATACAGTGCATAGAGTAACAGGAAGAAATGTGACTAAGGGTCATCAGTCAACCCAGAAGTTTGTGAAGCAGTCTAAAGCTAAGAAGATGACTGGAAAATCTTCTGCTGTTGGTGAGAGAAAGTGCAAGTTCTGTTGCAGAGCTCATGTTATGAAGAAAGAAAGCTGTCCTGCATTGGGCAAGAAGTGTAAAGCTTGTCACCAATCAAACCATTTCAAGGGATCTGTGCTTTGCAAAGCCAAAGATGTTCATGCTGTTGGGGAAGAAGAGGAGGACTCGTCTTCTGCTGAAAGTGTCAGTTATGTCACAGTACAGAATGTGAATGCAGTGAGTGCTGACAAACAGCCAATCATATGCAATATGATCGTGAATGATAGAAGTGTGGCATTTCAGGTTGACTGTGGAGCCACTGTTTGCTTGCTACCAGAGAAGTTTCTGACCTCATCTGATACTCTGAGGGATGACAAAGTGTGCTTGCAGATGTGGAACCATTCAACCATGCGGGCTAAAGGCAGATGTAAAGTCACAACACGTAATCCAGCTACACAGAAGAAATACCATGTTGACTATGTGATAGTTGAGGAAGACTTGATGCCTCTTCTGAGTAAGACAGCGGCAGAGAAAATGGGAATCATAACAGTAAACTATGATTCCATTGAGAATGTCCACTTCACTAGGCAGGAAGATTTAGTGAAGGAGTATTCTGATGTCTTCTCATCGTCATGTGTTGGCTTGCTGTCAGGGGATGAAGTCCATCTGCTGGTAGAAGAGAATGCACAGCCAGTTATCCGCCCCTCAAGAACTGTACCTGAGTCACTGAAGTCAGCAGTGAAGGCGGAATTGGATAGTCTTCAGCATCGAGGTGTGATTGAAGTAGTGCAGAAGCCTACAGATTGGGTCAACCAAATGTCGATTGCCCAGAAAAAGTCGGGCAAAGTGAGGATATGCTTGGACCCAAGACCGTTGAATGAAGTGTTGAAGAGAGAACATTACCCCTTACCAGTACTTGACAGCATACTACCGGAGTTGTCTAAGGCACATCTATTCTCAGTCTGTGACCTGAAAGATGGTTATCTCCATTGTGTCTTGGATGAAAGCTCTAGCCTTCTAACAACCTTTGCTACGCCCTGGGGGCGCTACAGATGGAAACGCTTGCCATTTGGGCTTAAGGTGAGCAGTGAGATATTCCAGAAAAGGCTGCATCAGACCCTTGAGGGACTTGATGGAGTACGTTGTGTTGCTGACGACATTATTGTCTGGGGTAGTGACGAAGCAGAGCACAATACTCGTCTACACAAGTTGTTGAAGAGATGTCATGATGTGGGCATTGTACTCAACAAGGAGAAGTGCAAGTTTGGGGTCAAGGAGATTGTATTTCTTGGACACATAGTTTCAAGTGCTGGACTGAAGCCAGACCCGTCCAAGATAGAGGCCATCTTGGAGATGAGTACTCCAACTAACAAGGATGACATTGATCGCCTCAGAGGGATGGTGAACTACCTAGCCCGGTATCTCCCCAAGCTAGCTGATGTGATGCAACCTCTCAACGAGTTGTCCCATAAGAATGTTGCATGGACTTGGGATGCGGTCCATGATGAAGCATACAGAAAGTTGAAGGAACTACTGACCAAAGCTCCAGTTCTCACCTACTATGACCAGTCCAAGGAACTTGTGGTTCATACTGATGCAAGTGCACAGGGTTTGGGTGCAGTAATGATGCAAGAAGGCAAACCGATAGCCTATGCCAGTAGAGCCTTGAGGGAGGCTGAGCGCCGATACTCTGTGATTGAGAAGGAGATGTTAGCCATAGTTTTCGCCCTTGAGAAGTGGAACCAATTCACCTTTGGCAGAGAAGTGAAGGTTTATACTGACCATAAACCTCTGGCAAGCATCTCCAAGAAGCCATTGGACAGAGCCCCAAAGCGTCTTCAAGGGATGTTACTGAGAGCAATGGCGTATGACATAGATGTCCAGTATCTGAGAGGGAAGGACAATTATGTAGCAGACCCGCTGAGTCGTGCATATCTTCCTCAGAAGAAAGGACAGGAAAGTCTTGAGAGAGTCAGCTCAATCACTCACTTGTCTCTGCCAGATGAAGAGATTCTCGAGTTGAGAAAACATACTGCAGATGATACAAGTCTCCAGGCTCTGAAACAGACCATATTGGATGGATGGCCTGAGCAAAAGAACCAGTTGTCACCTCTAGTGACACCCTATTTCAGTGTCAGAGACGAACTAACAGTTGTAGATGGAATTGTCTTCAGGGTAGAACGCCTGGTTGTGCCGAAGAAGATGAGACAGAAGGTTAAAGCTGACCTACATGTGGGTCACAGTGGAGTAGATGGCACATTGAGACGGGCACGGGAGTACGTCTACTGGCCAGGCATGACACAAGAAATTAGAGAGTGGATCCAGACGTGTGAGACGTGCATGGAGTATTCCAGTGCACAATCGCCTCAACCACTCATGTCACATGATGTGCCGGATCGTCCCTGGGAAAAGATTGGAGTAGATTTGCTGAGTCTGGATGGAAAGGAGTACTTGGTGACTGTGTGCTACCAGTCCAACTTCTGGGAGCTTGACAAACTTAACAGGACTACAGCCAAGGTGGTCACCAACAAGCTCAGTAGCCACTTTGCAAGATATGGGATTCCGGACACCATGGTTACGGACAATGGTCCACCATTCTCGTCTAGAGAATTTGATACCTTTGTGAAGGAGTTGGGAATCAAGCATCAGACAATCTCGCCATATAATAGCAAGGCAAATGGAAAAGCAGAGGCAGCTGTGAAGGCAGCAAAGAAAGTGCTGAAGAGATGCCAATCATCAGGAGAAGATGAGAACCTTGCTTTGCTAAATGTAAGGAATACACCAAGTCAAGGTGTTGACTCCAGCCCAGCTCAACGGTTCCTGGGACGGCGAACCAAGATGAAGATCCCAACAACTCAGTCTCTACTTCAACCTAAGAGACATGACAGTAAGCATGAGAGACAGCAACTTGAGCTGAACAAGAAAAGGCAGGCAAAGTATTTTGACAAACATGCCAAGGAATTGCCTGTACTTGCTGAAGGTGATGTGGTGAGGATGAAGCCATTTCGTCCTGGAGAAGACAGGTGGAGAAAGGCAGTGGTAATCCGCCGACTGGATGAACGATCTTATGAGGTAGACCACAATGGTGCTATTTACAGACGTAACAGAGAACACTTGAGGGCTAGCAGAGAACCTCGTGATCCAGAGAACTCTGTTCTGGTCACCTCTAGACCAGAGACAGATCTTCGTACTGAGGGTATCCAGTCTCCTACCAACCCTGGTTCAGAACCCCATCATCCAGAGAACTCTGTTCTGGTCACCTCTAGACCAGAGACAGATCATCATGCTGAGGGTCTCCATTCTCCTACCAGTCCTGGTGCCCAGAAGGATGCCAGCCCTAGCTCCAGTCATCGTTCCAGCCGCCGTTCCCATGCTGATACTCATTCACGAGATCAACCCCGGTCCCGTGATACTCTGGCTGACGTCTCGACTGATGTTATCAACCGAAGGGAAGAACTAACTGCTGCCCCAGTGAGACGGTCGACTCGCCAGCGAAGAGCTCCAGAGAGGCTTCAAGACTTTGTTTTGCATTAATTTTATAACAAAACAAACTAAAACAACATTTTTTTTATATTTCTGGTCTTACTATTTTTAGCCACATTAGTTCAACACAATAACCTAATAACAGGTCTAAAAAAAAAAAAAAAAAAAAAAATTCTTTTGAATTTTCATCTTCGGACATTGATTCTGCACGCTAATATTAAGCGTTGGACTTTATGAACACACTCAAGATGAAAGATATTTGGACTTTTGAAGCATGCAAGGATGCTGCAGTTTCCTGAACTTTACAACATATTTCTGTGATACTTCAACTCAAGGACTATGGACTGATATATAATGGACTCTAATATAAACCCAACAAGGAACTCTTAAAAAAGCAAGATGCACAGCTCTACTTCAGAAGGACATTTTTTACATTTCATATTCTTTTGCTTTTTTATCACTTGTAAATTGTGAAGGTCACATAAGCGTTTGTGGGTGATCAGTTTTGTATTTTTCTCTAGTCAATATTGCAAAACAAAAGCAAAATATTTCACCAAAACTCCGAAAAGGGGAGGATGTGACAATATTGCTTATGTGATCTACAAGTCAAAATTATAATGTTTATAGTGAGAGAGGGCGCTATAGTTACCCCTCCAAAATGGCTGAATAAACATACAGTCAAGTATGATTTAGTTCCAGGAAATCACCGCTTGAATTGTTATTATTTAGGACTCCCTCACTTCATATGATGGCCAAAGTGACACAGATGTCAGCTCATGAACATAATTTACATGTGCACGTAGATAAACATCATAGATCTACTGTTTGAATTTTTTTTTACATTTATAATTTTTTTCAATGATAATCATAGGGATCGTGTGCTTGCCTTGCGGTTGCGAATGGAGAGGGGCGCACATTGACTTATAAGATCTGCTAAACGTGGAGTAGTATGCCCTATGCACTGAGCTTCACATCGGCACTTGAACCCATAAATGACATTGCTAATCTGCGTAATAGTAAGTACATCTTTATGGATGGACGAGATCATTCTGTGTGTGGTAAATTCCACACGCACTTCAACGGAAGGGAAAGCACTAGATACCTTGCTTGATTTTTTTCTCAAACTTTTGGGATGCTTTCCCTCCCCACGGAAGTTTGAGGTAGACTAGACATCTATTAAGTCCAAAGACTGGTGTCTTTGTGGGCCTGTGCAATTTCCGCGTGACATGGTAATCAATCACACGGTCAGAGGATAGCCATTTTCGCATTATCGTTCACTCGTTTCTGTTTACTGTTTTGATTCCTGGCTTTCTGTCATTCATGCGATTTTACTCTGATGAGTGCATGTCGAAAAGCTTAAGTATGTCCGTTTTCAATGCCATTTTTCCGAAATAAAGGTTCTGAAAACAGGTCGATTATTGAAAGCTATATTGGTGACAATACATGGAGAAATATATCTTCTAAATTCATCCTTCATTCATCAATTCCGCAAACATTAAGCTCGTAATTATACCTTTAAATTACACACAGAAACATGCACTTCATTTTAATCATCAAGCACACTCACATCTCGCTTTCACATGCATCATCATCCTCATCTTGGCCTGGAATTTGATATTAACCCATTGACTAGTGAATTCTCTTTTTCCCATTGGATTTGTACAGGGGCCATCCATTTCCAGTAGGTAACAGGTTTATTCATATTATGACATATGGCATTGTATACAGAATTACTTTACAGCATAATTTGCTACCTAAACACTCCAAACTCATCACATTTATACTGTACATGTCCATCAGACAATATAATCACTGAACTTCTATCATGTCCATCATTTCACACATTAAGGCCATTGTTACACATAATTGATAAATGATGGAAGGTATATTAGGTTATGAAATTTCATACATACATATCATGCATGGGGTTATTAGGTATCCCATTTTATTATTTCTTTAGTTTAGATGTTACCACTGAGACATGAAATACACACACATACCTTTAGGGATGATGCCCTTGCTTTCAATGTAGAGTAGAACTCATTACTGAGATCTATTCCATCCAGTGACAGGTCATTCAGCTGTGGCATAGAACACAGTGCTTCTGCTAGGTGATGTGATGAGCCTGGTGTGGGACACTTGACTCCTTTAAGCAACAGTGTTTGGACCTGGAAGAGTACATGATGTCAGCTCATGAACATAATTTACATGTGCACGTAGATAAACATCATAGATCTACTGCTGGAATTTTTTTTACATTTATAATTTTTTCAATGATAATCATAGGGATCATGTGCTTACCTTGCGGTTGCGAATGGAGAGGGGCGCACATTGACTTATGAGATCTGCTAAACGTGGAGAAGTATGCCCTATGCACCGAGCTTCACATTGGCACTTGAACCCGTAAATGACATTGCTAATCTGCGTAATAGTAAGTACATCTTTATGGATGGACGAGATCATTTTATGTGTGGATACCTTGCTTGATTCGTTTCTCAAACTTTTGGGATACTTTCCCTCCCCACGGAAGTTTGAGGTAGACTAGACATCTATTAAGTCCAAAGACTGGTGTCTTTGTGGGCCTGTGCAAGAGCATTCTTCACCCGTCTCTCACAATGCTGTTGATCTTGGTTCAAAGTACATGTACATAGCCAAGCGAGAAGCTTCACACATAGAAGTAATGATAATATTGGATCTTTTAGTTCTGTCATTTCTTCAAGATGGTAAACATAAAGTTTCTACCAACTTGTTTCTAAACAAGATTGGCCTCCACAGTACAGCAATTATGATTTCAGGCCTGTGTTCCTGTAACACATCTTCCCCACGCTAAATTCATTTATAACATGAAATACACAATCCATACGTTGATGTTTTCTTAATATTCAGGGTGGTTCAAGGTTACGTGTACCTTAACAGTTTCCAATACTGGAAAGTAGTGCAGATTACTTCCACAAAAATTTGATGATTATATTATTGTACTTTTATTCCACCAGGAATATTTCTGTCATCATTTTCATAACTGCATCAATTCCTTGTAGATATGAGTATATTGATGCTATTCATTTCCATGATTTCTTTATTTTTTCTCATTCATTTGTGTTGCGCTTGTAAAGATGGTCATTATGACATAAATAACTTCTTTCCATTTGAAGACTCTCCCTCAATCGAAAAATTTTAACCACTTTATTCCTTTTACAACCACATCATAGAATTCCTTCAGCATCTTCACTTTAATTCCCAAATGGCAAGCATTCATTTCAAAATGAATACTGCAATCATCACTTTCATAACCCCCGTCTCTCTTGTCAGATTGTGCCCCTAAACCAAAGCAAGGATTGGAAACAAATGAAGACACTTCTTCCCCATATTCCATTACATACATGTATTCTCACATTTTGTCAGTGTGGAATTTATGAATCCAGTCATAGACAACACCATTCTTCTCATTTCTTGAAATTTTCATCCACAGATCAAGAATTTGGAAAATATTATTTCTTTTAAACAAGTTGGATTTTATATTTCTTGAATGTCTGTAATATCTTCTATGCTTTAATATGTTGTTGTTGTTTTTTTTTTTGGGGGGGGTGCTGTGAAGTTGTCAATTCACTGAACCGATTCACTGAAGGTTTTTTATTATAGATGTAAACAAAGAGCAATGAATATTACACCTGTTACACAGTGACATAGTGAAATAGAGGAACACAAGCTCACCTTTGATTCTCTTCCTTTTTTTGCAAGTACTGCATAAAAACCATCATGGAAGGATGCCCCTTGCAAAGTAGCTGTCTCCAGGGATGGTATGAAACATATCATCTCTGCCACATCAAGCGACATAGTAGGTCCACAATCTCTCTTAACAGTGAGATCAACCTGGATTGAATGTCCAAGTAATATGAGACAAAACATATATGTTCACTTGGATGTCAACCTAAGTTCTTCATCTATATGAGCAATTGCTGTAGTCGCACTGCAAGAACTATTTAAAACAACTGAAAATCAGGAGGGACAAAAGCTGGAAGAAATGAAAATTGGGTTACTTCTGGAAGAACTACTGCCATGACCTTTTTCACAAAATTATCATTTCTCCTCCAGTATGAAAATCTAAATCCCAAGAATGATAACAAGGAAATAAAAAAGTTAGGCAGCAGAATGGTATAACATATTGCATACTACACCGTTCATAACGAATGTATATCCCTTATCGGATCTTGGTCACTAGATCTGTAATACTGCTAGCAAGAGCAAAGCTGGGAGTCAGATGGAATTTAGTCTCTTCAAGTGAGACTAAAACAAAATCGAGATAATTTCCCAGCCCAATAATGAGGGTTGCCAGGGAAGAGTGAAGTAGAAGTCTCTCAGATAGGATGAACTGGTTCAAGTGGTCATAAATCCTCCAATGAATCTTAAAGGAGAATGCAACCTTGACATCAGTGTGCTTCCAGTGAATGAAGAAGAACAAGAAGAGTAAACATTGAAAATTTGAGCAAAATCGGACAATCTGTTCAATAGTTATTAACTTTGAAAGTTTAAGTTAATCCTAATTAAAGGATCCTTAAATTGGCAACTTTGCCAGCATCTGTGATGTCATCGTGGACAACTCTTCATTCATTTTGTACACAGAATTCAACATTTTCTTTATTTTCAAGAGAAATAAAAATTCTTTTGATTTATTGTTTGAGTATGGCATGGCTATATCAATTCTGCAAGCATATTGGGAAGAATTATATTGATTCCTGACCTGAAATTTCATATAAATCCATATTTTTGAAAAATTATGTACAAAATGAATTGAGAGTTGAAAACAATGACATCACAGATGCTGGCAAAGTTGCCAACTCAAGGATCCTCATAATAGGGATTTACTGAAACTTTCAAAATTCATAACTCTTGAACTGATTGTCCGATTTTGCTCGAACTTTCACTGTTTACTCTTCTTGGTCATCTTCCCTGATAGCAGAGACTGGTAGAAAATACGTCATATTTACGTCTTATTTATGTCGTGCGGTACGTCTTATTTACGTCTTATTACCACGTCTTTAAGACGAAACTTTGCACCAGCACAAGTCGTCAAATAAGACGTCATATTCTGACGTCATTTTAACGTCGTATTGGGTGAAATAAGACGTCTTTGAGACGTATTTAAGACCAAAGCAGAAGCCCTCAAACTGGTAAAATTCACGTCATTTTCCCGTCTTTTTACGACTTCTCTCACGTCTTTTTTACGTCATTGATTTACGTCTTAAAGATGTCAATTTGCAACAGTGGAAGACGTCATAGTAACGTCATATTTTGACGTAATTTCTACGTCTTATTGGTAAAAAGGAGACGTCTTTAAGACGTCCTTGGAGCTCTCAGACCGGTAAAAATCACGTCACTTTTACGTCTTTTCACGTCATGTCTTACATCTTTTTTACGTCATTTACTTATGTCTTAAAGACGTCAGTTTGCACCTGCACAAGACGTAAAATAAGACGTCGTATTTTGACGTCACTTACACTCATTTACATTTTTAAGTAAATTACTCTTGGCTCTACAAATTGGCAACACTGATGACATCATACACGAGTAGCTTTACCATTCACTCTGTACATGAAATTTCACATTTTCTCAATTTCTTTTGGAAGATACACATTTTCTAACCCCCACAGTCAATGTATTTTCAGAAGAATTGCTTTTTACATAACATAGGACCTAAATTGAGTATGGGAAGAGAAAATATGTAACTTCCAAAAAAATTAAGAGAATGTAACATTTCATGTACAAAGTAAATGGAGGGGTGCTAGCATATGAAGTCATCAGTGTTGCCAATTTGCTGAGGCGATAGCAATTTATTAGAAAATGTAAATGAGTGTAAGTGACGTCAAAATACGTCTTATTTTACGTCTTGTGCAGGTGCAAACTGTCTTTAAGACATAAGTAAATGACATATTCTTTTTTCTTTGACTGATTTTGCTCATTTTACTTTTAAAATGCTGTTCAAATTCATCTCCTTTTATTGAAACAGTAAAACTTCTAGGGTTGTCTCTCCCTTTCATGATAGTACAAGACGTTGTAAAGACATACTTTAGATGTGATGTTTTACTCCTCACTTGTCATTTTAGGCACATACAGTTTCATGTATATAAGAGCAATCGTACAATGCCATCAAATACAGAAAAAAAAAACCTGTTAAAAATTATTTTCAAATGCCAAGACAAAAAGAATATTTAATGAATCTGACAGAAACATTGCACAGAATTGCATTTTCAAAACTTAGTACATGTGTCTTTCCTCAATTATAAAACTTTCTTCTAAACTTCAAAAAGTGAAGGTACATAGAGAAGGAAAGGTGTTACAAATTTTTGGTCTGTCTATAAAAAAATGGAAAGACTAAGAGGATAAACTCAATCAGAACTAAGAATATAATAAATAATACAAACACCTGACTTGAGTATAACAAATTGCATTGACAAGGCTTATCACACACACATTATGATTATGAGCAAAATTGAAAAAGAGATAGACATCAGTATATTATTTGAATCTACATAAATTAGAATTTAGAAATACAATAAAGAACAAGAGCACCTGGCTTAGATAACACAAAGTATATGAATCCTCAACCACATCGAAATTTATGCCTATGCCATTGCCATAATTGAAAATGATATGGCACATTTATGTTGTTTATTTTCATTTTCATGTATACAAACGATGACATCTCTGACCTTGCGATTCCCTAATCTACACAGACCACTGTCCCTCCAATATGCATAAATGAGCTAAGTTTAAGTTGAACAGCACAGAGTTCATAAGTTATCGCAAAAAAAGCAATCTTCATGTATATGACCTCTATAACCTTTGAACTTTACACCCTAAATCTTATCAGATCATTGTCCCTCCCATATGCATCATGAGCCACATTTGAAGTTCACACGTCAAATGGCTGTGCAGCTATTGTGAGAACAAACCATTTCTATTTACATAAAGACCTCTATGACCTTTCAACTTTAACCTTGAGACCCCAAAATGTAATTAGATCATTGTCCCAACCATATGCATACATGTACATAAGCCAAGTTTATCCGTCAAATGGTTGAATTATTGCAACAATGAACCATTTCTATGTACATAAAAACTTATATGACCTTTGACCTCTAAATCTTTGAGATCATTTTCTCTCCCTGTATCCCTGTATCCTTTCTGTGACATCCGCTGGTACGTACAAGTACTTGATGACCCCTCAACATCTTTAACGGATGTGCAAGAGGCACTCACCCTCGATCACTGCATCTGTCAGAACAATAATGTTTAATGGATATAATAATAATAATATTCTCCATTTATATAGCGCTTAGTACATTTCTCTGAGACGTGTCTAAGCGCTTTACAGAAATATTATATATCATATATATATATATATATATTTATAAGAGCATGTACTAGTAATTGAAACTTTACTCATATTGGCTAGAACACATTTTACCTTGAAAACGACATATCCACATCCATGTAATTATACATGCAATTTCAATTCATAAAGTACCTAATATGATTGAGCTTTATCGATTTCACTACATGTATTATAATCCTTGTAATAGAATACTGACAGGTCTACAGGACATCCATCAACTTACTTTTATCTAAAAGGATAATTTCAAAAAATATGGTGTGAGGTCAAGATGAGCACACTGCTAACATTAAGAAGCCTATAGAAAGAACACACTCAGTAGTTGTATCTCAGTAAGAAAAGGATCCTTACCTATCAGTAATGAACTTTAAAGAAGAAAAGCTCCTCTTTGTAGGTTACTCCCTCCACAGTGTCTGCACATCCTCCTGAAGTGACTCACCTATGTGTATAAGAGAAAGCAAGGAATCAAAGTTTGTTGCACTGTCATGTGAAAGGGACCAGTCATTAGTGCTTTCACAATGACATTCACATCGTTTATTATGAATGGAAGTAGAAATATAGCAAAAATTACTTAATATTTAGAGCCCTCTAATTTGGTTTCATAAATGAATTAAGGCACATAATACTTTTACTTATGATTCACTAAAAGAATGAACATTCCTTCTAGGTAACATACTTTCGGATACCAGTATTTCAGCTGTTGTTTATATCAAATTGTTACCAACATTCCTTCACTTTCTTTGTGCAATTTAACTGTTTATTTACTACTTTCTCACTATCTCAATTCTTTGTTAGGGTGCCCTTTCTACGGGGACTATCTCATGAAAAATTATTCTCAACTTCTAATCAGAAAAAGGAGCCTTTTTCATACTTAATACTTCATAATCATTTGCTGCACCAGGAAAGTTTGCAAAACAAAACATGCAGGTTTGTGCACAAGGGTGAGATATTGCACTTTGCATTTTGCACTGGTCAGAGCGCATGAACGATGGTTCTGCACTTATGTACATGAAGGTAATTGGGCAAGGAACTATGCCCTTTTCATTTTTCCAGAAATAAAACAGGGTTATTAGTTTGTATGATTTTTTTTTTTTTTTTCATTAAAACATGATACTAACTGTTTTCTCTTCTCAGGAATATGCTGAAGGACTCTGTCCAGCTCTTCTAAGTGCTCTTGCTTTAATATTGAAAGGAAGAGCTGGCTTGTTGTCAGGGAGCCCTACGATGTACTTGAGCATCTTCCAATGCACCATTGTATTCCAGCCTCTCTAGAATGGCTCTCAGCAACTTTCTATTCTCCCTTAACTCTGACTTCACCTCCTCTGTTTCTACACAAAAAGTTTCTGCTGAAACAGAATGAAATATTGTACGTTAACAATGTCACTTTGTTGCAATGGCAAACTTTCATGTTCAATACAGTCCAACACGTTAGGCTCTCAAGCATCGTTGACTGGGGTCTAACATCAACTTCATTAAATCATATGGAGCATATGTACAGCCTTTGTTTTTGGGGGTTTTTTTTTAAATGTTGAACAATGTTTGTGCATGCGCGTAGCTGTGCAATAACATCACAAAAGACACAACAATGGGGGCTTTGGAGCGGGCTTATTGGGGAAAGGAGGGTCTTTGGAACAGGTTTCGGAACCACAAATGTTTGTGAAAACAGGGTCTTTGGAACAGTACGCCTTCGCCAATTTTCACCGAAATGAAGCCCACTGTAACGGATTAATGCGAAACGGAACAGCAAAACGAAAATTTGAAATGGATTACTTTCTTGTTTTTTCTCGATAAGAAGAAAATGGTATGCTTTAGAACGGTTTTCTTTGTTCATTTTGTCAATAGGAAGAAAATGCTATATTTTGGTGGAACGGAAATTTGAGGGTAAAAATGAGGGTCTTCTCCAAAATACCCATCAAGCATTATATACTGTGTGCCCCCCTACCCCCCCCCCCCCCCCCCCCCCCCCGGCGATTTGGCTGACCTCAGATCATTTCAATCATGATCTAACCAGTGGCGTCAGACAAGGACACACACAAAATTTTGGCGAACCCATTCGGAATACGGGAAAGTAATCGGTGCTTGCATTTGCATAGATCTATATAGATCTAGACTGTATATGCGAGATCTCGAACTTCCGGTTGACCTTTGGTGGAGAGAACAAAATACCCATGTGCAGACGAAGTGATAAATCGGCATTATCGTGAAATACTTCACCAGCCCATTCACTGTCATTTATTTCATCAGTGCTGGTGACTTCTTTCCACTCCCATTTTTAAAAAAAAAAAATGGCAGCATGGATATGCAACTTTTTGCCCTCCTATTTTCATTCTGAGTTTACTGTTTTCCATTGAGATTTCTTATCCCTTTACTTCTGTCACCTACTCGCTGCGGATCTTCTTTGTATCAATTTGTTTAACAACAGCCAACGAGGGGAGCCTTCAGACAGAAATTATAATTTCTTTCAGGTAATCCCTAGGCATTGGTTGTTGCTTATGTTATAATGTATGCTGTTATGTTTCCTTTGAAATTTGTTTGTCATGTCATTATACATCCTGGAAATTGAATAAACATAAACATAAACTTTGTACATGTGCAATGCGAGTGCACATGCGAGAAGAGAGGTGATGTATTTCACAATAAAGGCCAATAAATCATCGTTTTGGGTAAGTTCTAAGTTATCAAAATAAAGAAGTGGAAAAAAACATCGGCCTTGATGTGAAATAAGTCACTTCTCTTCTCGCATGTGCGCTCAAAAGTCTAGATGTCTGTTAGTAGAGTTATGAAAGTGGAAAGAAGTCACCAGCTGTGACCAGCACTGACGAAATAAACAGCAGTGAAACGACTGGTGACTTATTTCACGATAATGCCAAAACATCAACCAAACATTCAATTTTACAATGTCACTTTTGCAGCTGAGAGAATTCAGCTTAATCATCATCGCGATTTTTGCAGCGGGTTAACCATTTGCTTCCTATGCCCGATTGAGATGTAGTAGTACCATGTCATGTGTAACAGTTAGATCTACTAGTACTACTCAGATCACAGCGCTATCACTTCACGATAGCGCTGTGTCTGTGAATAGACAGTAAGTGATAGAATCAGTGGCGGCACCAAGGGTGGGCATGGGGGGGCATTTCCCCCCCCCCCACTCAGAAGATTTGCCCCCCCCCCAGTTGCTCCCCTCAGAAATTTTGAGGACTGAAAAGAAAAATTATACAGTAATTTGTAAATAAGTAGATGTTGTCATAAGCATCATATTCAAGCTTTGAAGTGCTCTAAAATACCATTTTCCGCTCTTCAAAACTTCTATTGAAAACCAAAAAAGTGGTTATTTTTGGCTCGCTTGCTTCGCTCGCTCATATTTTAAAATTTCTTTTCTAAAATGCGATTAAAAACAAAAAAAGTAGTCATTTTTGGCTCGCTCGCTTCGCTCGCCCGTCATATTTTAGAATATTTATTTGAAAATACGATTAAAAATAAAAAAGTGGTTATTTTTTATTGGCTCGCTTCACTCGCTCACAAAATTGATATTATTAAAATGTGTGTAAGAGGAAAAAAAATAGTCCAAAAATTCAATTATCCCCCTCCCCCACTCCTCAAAGTGGATTTACGCCAGCGACTAAAACTCGTGCTTCATGCTCGATTTTTCCATAAACGCAAACAAAAATTGACTGCCCCTGGCCCTGCCCCCCCCAACATTTTCTTTTGCCCTCCATTTGCCCCCCCCCCCCCACTTTAACAATCCTGGTACCGCCACTGGATAGAACTGAGTTAGGTAGGCCTAATCATGATATAAGTCCCCTCTCAGTCTCTCATTCAGTGTGTATGAACACACACACGTGTGAGGGTGATGAGGTGGAAGGAAGTCCTAGCGGCTAGCCAGGCTATGTAAGTTACAATAAACCGTATCGGCTACTGTGTCTAGACTCTATGCATGGTATTTGCAAGCGTTCGGGCTGCCGCATTAACTGTGCAAGGTGAATGAGGGGGACTTGGATCACGACTATACCCATAATTATCTACAGAAAAAGTGCATTCATACCTGTCGTAAGCCAGAAATCCAGTCATCTGTCCAACGTCTGATTCATCCGACCGTACGTGTACAAACACTGACAATAAAACTGATGGAAATAGGTCTACGCATACGGTATACATGCATCATGATGGCTTACACGAGGCATTCTTATGCATACTGCTAGCAGCGCCTCGACCAAATCAGGATTCGGGCCGGGGCCATGATCCGGGGTAACTCGGTCTTGGGGCTGACTGTTGTCCCGGGCTCCCGGCATTCTCTATCACCTAACTTTAACCTGAACCCTAATTCTAAACCCTACCCTAAATCTAACCCTAAAAACTTCATGAAATTTTCAGTCATGGTAGGACAATTCGGTCAGCGTATTCACAGTAGGGCCGAGTTGTCTGAGTTGTTGATAACCCGACTCGCGTCGAGTGCTACCACAGCCACACGTGCACAGCATGATAAATGAGATGATGGAGTGTTCCATGAAGAGTCACGTCAGGGATTTTCACCTACTAATTTCCTCTCAGCCAATCAGATGCAAGGATTTTTAGTAGCTTATAACAGTTGTCAATAAAAAATCATTGACAAAACTCTTCATGGAACGCTTACCTTATTTTGGGGTACAAATTAAAAATTTTTCCTTTGAATTATTATCATGTCTTAAAAATGCAAGAAGTTTATAATGGTTATTGTTATTGATAATGATAATTATCCATAGCAATAATATTGATTAATTAATACTAGGCCTATTAATTAATTAGGCCTACTGATGATATTGATAATGATTTTTATTTTTGATTATAATTATTGGACAAGCCATAAGAAATTGGTAGGGCCTAGCAATAGGCCTATAATGGATGTAAAAAATAACGTAAAGAACACGTCATATTGTGGTCTTTAAAAAGCTGTTAAAAAGTGGGAAATAATTGACGTAAAAACCCCGTCTTATTCTGGTCTTAGATAAGACGTAATAAAGTGGTAAATAGTCGACGTAAAATATACATCATATTATGGTCAAACAAAAAGTGGGGAAATATTGGTCATAAAAAAGACGTTATATTGCCGTCGCAAAATAGTCGTCTATACGACGTATGACGTGTGGACCAGTCTGAGACCATTTTATGACGTCTTAAAGACGTACGTCTGCTATCAGGGTTTATTCACTAAGAGCACACTGATGCTTGGGTTGCATTCTCCTTTAAGATGCATTACATGAAATATCATGTCATGTCAGGAGTTGCAACTACAGTCAAATTCAAATTATGTTGGCGTAAATTGAAGACTGTGCCACTTGGACTCATTTTTGCATGTACATCAGCGCTCAAAATACACTGGGGCAGCGGGCGATTCACCCCCGTGCATTCAAAAAAAGGGAATATGGAAAACTTCTCAGAGGGATACTGGTAATAATATACAAAATAATTTGTGGAATGTTTCAATCCCAAGGCTGCAATTTTAAGTTAAGTTTAGGGTTAACCCTATATAGCTCGGGCTATTTTGAAATTGCAAAGCCGGGGGGGGGGGGGGGCGCTTATTTTGCCCCCCCTTAGATCTCGGCTGTTGATCGTGCAATCGCGACGAACATCAGCATGTACGTCACACACAAAGTATATGTAATCTCCAAAATTGTATAGTTAATTATTACAAAATTATTCAAGATTAATTTCTGATTAATTATTCTAATGTATGCATAAAATTAGAATTCAGCTGTAAATCTGTAAATACAGCTCCAAAACTGCTAAATTTTGGTCCAGACATTCTTTTTAGGATTCTTATCAAATGTACATAAACAATTCATAGTATGAAATTTTTTTCTTATGTATTTTATTTTTAAAAAATTTCTTATTTCTTTATTTTTCAACTTTTTGTCTTTTATTGATTTTTCAATGGAAATCGTCTGCGACACGATCATTAAACAACATGAAATTAATTGTTTTAATCAGCTAAAGTAAAATTATTGATACATTTATGATGAATTTTGGCTAGAAACAGAATTTGCATTGGATTTGTACATGAAATCAGGTTTTTGAGCAATTTTGGGTCCGACATGCATGCTGCGTACAATGTAACTTTGGAACCACATACCCGAGTGTGGCGAATTTGGTCTCAAAAGTTGCGCAAGAATTGAAAGAAAAAAGTCATGAAACATCGCGGCCTGAGCTTCACACGTTACGGATATATCGTGAAAAAATGTCGATGGGCCCCCCCCCCCCCCCCCCCCCGGCTAAATAGGGTTAAGATAACAGCTAATATATGCATAGTGTTTGGTTTAGGATTGAGGTTTACAGTTCATTTAGAGTATGATGTTGACACAAAATGATTGTCAGCACAGCATAAGTTGTATATGTACACTCTTACTTTCTTTTCAATTAATTTGTGATCAAACCTTTTTGACCTGTTGAGCATGACGTAATTCCAATATAAAAAGCATTTTCAAAGACTGTGACCTGCGTTATCTTGTGCTAAGATCATTGGGTTTCATAATGCCCTTTTAAATCAAACTGATGTTAGCTTCTATAGCACAATGTACAGCAAATAAAGGAACTACTTAACTTGTACATGTATGGGGAGTGACAACGTAATTTTGTTAATTAAACTAATCTTTAGACATGTTCATACTCACCACAGGTAGTCTACTGAATGCATAACCTGCCACAGTATGTGCTGTCTTCCTCTTATCAATGCATAGCCTCTTCCACTGTGATGATTCCCTTTCCTTCACCAAGGCTGCTACATCTGAGTCCTGACTCTCAAAAGCTACATCAACAATAAAATCTCTGTCTACATCCCATCCAAGGTCTTCTGCAAGAGAGGGCACATAACACCGTATCATGCATTCCATTATGGAGCATGCAACGGTTTTGTTTTGTGACACAGTAAAGTATAGGAGATACCTAAACTCCTCCTTCCTAGGCAGCACTACATCACCAATCAACCTATTGAATTCATTGCGATCTGATTCATACAGGGAAGCAAGATAGACACCAGCCATGTACTCCTGAAACAGTTTGTGTGGGAAAAAGACTGGCAACTGCACATGAGAATTCACACTACTGCTGCCTGATCTAATTCTGTCCTCCTGAGACAAAATCCCCACCCGGCAGGCAGTTTCCATTGATTTTGGACAAGACTGGAAATCACTGTCACTGAAAATCAGGGTATTTGCCAGTAAACCAGAAAAAGCTTGTTTGGCTATTGGTTCAAGAAGCTTGTTGATTTCCTCAAGATAGGAAATGAGTGATGTGCTGCCTACTTTCTCGATCATTTTCTGAGCATAATGCTCCTTCAGAAAGCCAATCATTTCTTTGAATATCTGAGAAAATGTCTGAAGTGATCTAATTTTTGTCAGTCTTTGCTCACCAAGTAATTTCCACATTAGGCAAAGCATTGCAACATAGATAGGATAATGGGCCATGTTTTCTGATATGATGTCATTCTCACGAGTGAACTGTATTAGCTGATTTGCTTTAGCATTATCCTTTGCAAAGTACTTGTGAATATAAACTGATAAATTCTCCTTGCTGAAACCCTCAACATGAATAAATGCATAGAGCTTCATTAGATTCTTATTTGATCTAATCTCTACTGCTCTCCAAGGGCGAGTGGTCACTAAGACTGGGCATGCGGCTAGCTCAACACAACAAAGAACATCTTCAAGTCTAATATCAGATGTCTGAGTAGGGCTTCCACATGCCGCTGAGGAATCTTTTGACTGTGATGGCTGAAGAGGTGGTTGTGACTGATGGCATTCTGACCTTGAAATAACTTTACCACTGAATTCATCTAATCCATCCAGTGCTATGAACACCTTGTCTGGGTTTGATCGCATATACTCAGCTAGCTGACAAGCAGTAGCTGGGTTGTTTCTGGCCAAATATGACTTTGCAATCTGACCAAGAGTGTACTGCTTAGCATCACGCAGATGAACAATCAAAACCCACACAAACTTTTTGAAATACTTCTCTTCAATCCAGTCCCAAGCAATCTTAGCACATAATGTTGTTTTCCCAGCTCCTGCCTCTCCCTGAACCATAAGCCGCTTAGGAAACTGCCCATTGACTTTGAGATCAAGCAGATCATTGTAATCTAGTGCTTGTCTGTCTCTTCCATGCTCTTCTTCCAAGCGAAGGTTTGTGTACATGTCTTTAAACTGCACAAGAGAAGCAGGATCAAGAGGATCAGTTCTAATCTTACAGAGACTTGACCTGTATTTGAATTTGAAATCATTTGCACAACGCTCAATCAGTTCAGGAGAAAGTGGTTTGGTCTCAGATTCAGCTGGAGGAGGTTGAGTCTGTGATTCTGGTGGTCTTGATGGCCCTCCTAATGTAAAACACATGGAAAATGATATTAAGAAGATCAATAATACATGTACACCAAGGAATTCAAAATTCTATTTAAATGACATTTCAGGTTTAGACGACAGAGATCATCCTATTTTCATATGATCTGTAACAAATTTCTGAGTCACAATGACAGCTTAACCCATAGACATACAGTGTGTTGTTTAGGCAGTATCTCTTGGTCTAGAATGCCGGGCATGACACATTATACATGAGTAGAAAGAGAAAAATTCACTGAAAAATTTGAGTAAATTTTCAATGCAGTATGATGTTGCATTTTCAAATTATAGCAATTTAAATGTAACTAATCATCAAAATCTTTAAATTGGCAATCCAGGGAATATCATATAATCCTTATTTCCACATTCAAATTGGTAGTTTCTTCTTAAATTTTACAATAATTATTCATTCTTGATCATGTTATATCTATATTTATTTTTATCAGACTATGTAAGAGGGGAAAAAAAGTTGTTGCCAATTTGAGGATTGACGATTAATTTAGACCTCTAAAAAGCTCTATACTTCTATGGGTTAAAAGTTTTCATTGCATAAACCAAATGATATCTGCTAATCATGGAAAATGGGTTCACATACAAGTCATGTATAATGATATTAAATTACACTACATATCAAAGACTCCAAAGGATCCAAACTATGAAAGACTTCATCTGAAAAAAACAAACACATAAACAAAAATTGGTTTCCCCATTGCCTATTGGAAAAGGGTGGGTCCTGTATTAATCTAATGAGAATGAGAATGCAATATCCTCCAGTTATTCAAAGAGTTAGGTCAATTGTTCATTATATGGAAATACGTCCAAATCCTCACAATCCTACATATAATCGTATTTAAAGGGCTTTATTCATAATATCTTCATACAATGCATATGACCCTGTGTTCATTTCAAAACATAAAATTTGAGTCACACTTTAAACACAAGCAAATACGGCAAGAACAATAGTAGGATATAAATTACACTTAGTGCATTTTCAAAAATATCTGCATTTCCCAACAATCATGCATCTGGGCTCCGTCTTACAAAGAGTTGCTAATTAATTCAATCGATCGCAACTTTGAGTCTCTTAAGTACACAGTTGAGATCAATCTCAAAGTTGCAATTGATTTGAATCAATCGCAACTCTTTGTAAGACGGGGCTCTGATCTGTGAGGTAACAGTATTTATACTGGAATGATACATAGCAATTACATGTAATATATAAAGTGCTCTAAAATAGTCTGGGGTACTTATTAGTTCAAAGTTACCGTGGAACTTATGAAAACCCAAGTAACTTATGAAAACATAACAAACCAATGAATTATGATGCTTCTGATATTCATGGTAGGAGTTACAACACAAAGCAGTTGACAATGCCACAGCAGATCAAATGACTTATATGGTATTCTGCGCAGTACTTTCGGTGTGGTTTTGGATTGTCTAATTCATACCTGTAATGTCTGGAAGTACATGTAGACGTCCATTGCGTAGTCTCTCTGATAAGTCACCCAAGTCATTCTCGCGAAGTGCGTCAGCCAAAACTTCTCGTTTGTTTGTGTTTGGAGGTTGCTGCTTGACATTCCATTTCATGAATACAGCCATGAATGCACTGGGGTAGTTATTCAACTTCTCAATCAGGATTGCCTCCACTTGTACATAGGGGATCCCTAGAGATACCCCTACAACTGTGTAGTAAGACGGGTGGATATCACGGGCCAGCTTCAGAAACTCCATTTCACTTATAGTACTGCCACAAAAATAAACAGTTTTAATATGAATTGCAAATACCTCGAAAACATCTTGTGGATTTGACCAAAAAAAAAATCAAATCTAGAACTAAGGATCACAGAGACTGCACATGGGTAAGACCGAATGAGAGTTCTGTATCTGTGAAAAGCGTAAGGAAGAGCGATTACTGTTGTGTGAGGAGTGTTCAGCAAGCAGTGGTGTTATCATAGGGTTTAGTGTAGCTCATACATTTGCATATATATTTACACAAAAATTCAACAGAAATTAAGAATGGAACTTTGTCAACATGGCATGCATTTTTAAAACAAGTCAAACAATTTAAGACTATCATAATATCAAATCATTTCTATGCCAATTTTCTTTTTGCTACCAAAACTGTACATAAGCCTTAAACTAACAAAGCACAAGTGCCTTGCACATACGAGTACTAATCTACAAAATCCATGACCTTGTATTCTCCTTGCTTTCATTTGCATGGGAGAGGGTCATGTGGAAGGACTTTGGGGCTAAATAATTTATAGATCCCAATCCAATTCAAAAAGACTGCCAATATGTTGACTGACAAAAGAGTATCATGGGAGGGAGGGAGAGAGAGAGAGAGAGAGAGAGGGGGGGGGGTAGGTTAATCTTTTCAGGAAAACATTCATTTTCAAGCCTTTTACTCAAAACATCATGAAAGTTCACTCATTTCTATTTTTCCATCTTTATCTCCTTTTTGGGGGGGGGAGGGTAATATTGTGATTACATTATTAATAAGATCTGTGTGCAGAAGGCTTGAAATTACTCAATAGTTTATTCCTATTCATGTGTGTCAATATAACATATTTGGTATGACATGAAAGAGGAAGATATGGTTTTGACATGCATTATACAAATTTATCAGGAAATATTCTTTTTCTCAAGTAATTTATGATTGTGATCAGTTTGTAATGGACGGACATTTCCAAAAATTCGTAAAAATTTTAAAGGCATGTTCAAATTAAGTGACAAGGTATCGTGGATTACTTTATGGTTTATCATGGAGGGTGTCACTACTAGTGTTCTGAGAAGTACATGAGTTTGGCTGTCATGGTTTCCTATTCAAATGCATGGATCGAAAAAAGGTTCAGTCTCACGGATGGACATGACAGAAATTAAATTTGTGACCTTCTAGTACTCTTTTGCTATTTCTATCCAAATGAATGGACTTTGTTAGATGTTTTTTAAGTACACATGTTAGTCATATAACTTGGCTTCCCTATCATCCATTTAGAATTTGAAATCGAACCCTTGATTTTGAATAGATGTCAAAAATGGTGTGTCATGGATGGACATTCTGCTTAAAAAAAGTGCAATTTTGATCAACACACATGCTGAAAATCGTTTGGTCTAAACAAGTCCCCATCTCAGAACTTTCTAAGGAACCATACCCATACAATGTGAGATAAAAATAAAGTTGGGTGACAGAAATCTGTCAACATAGGATACCATGAATGGTAACACTCTGATGGAAAAATTCAGGTTTCCTTCTTTATAGAACACACTATCTGTCAGGATTGTTGAATACGATATCCTGGAAGAAGCACTACACTGCAAAATATTGCCTGCTGCCACTGAGAGGAGCTAAAATACGTACATGTATATTCAAAAGATCTAAAACAGTTCCTTATTATCTATATATGTACCTTTCTGGAGTATTTGGACCTGGATTTGTTTCAACGTCACCAGATCTCATCAATAGAATCATTGCAAGATAGAGATGAAAGAATCCAACCATGGTATAAGATATCATCTTCCCGAAGAATTGCAGTCCACTGGAAAAGCATGATGTTGACAGGAACATCTGAAATTAAAGGGATATATACAAGAGATACATTTATGTAGAGCTGAATCCTGTTTTATGATGTAAATCTAATTGACGGGTCAGATAATTTGGGGGCTTTGTGAAATGATGATGTAACAAGCTATCACAGATGAAATCACTTTAATACTGGTTTACAGTTTATGAACAAGTTTTAGGTGAGGAAATAATTCCAAAATTCTAGACAAAAGCAGAAATGGAAATAAAATAACATCAAAGTTTTAATGGATCACAATGACCATTTAAAAATATAAGAGATTATTTGAAGAGTTCAGTTCCGAAAGATACTTCATCCATAAATCCAAGTTCTAAGAAAAAGAGGATTTTTCAATTATCATAGTTAGCAACATCAGTTTGGAAGATACTTCTGTATAATACAAAAGTAAAACCGCTCTTTACAAAAATCTAAGTCCACAGATTTCTTTATAATAAATTTATCATTTATTTATTTGACTGGATGTAGTACCTTTTAGAACCGAAATTGGATGTAGTACTTTTTGGAACCGAAATTTCCCAGACTCTACAATCAAATTTGTGCTTATCTCATGGGAATGTCCATTTCAAGATAAAAACCAATATCTACAATGATTTCATTATTATTCATTCAAATAAAACATATACATGTACTAGCTGTCAAGTAAGATTGGAATGGCAGAAGAATTTTCAAAAGTTTGGTCATATAAAATACATGGATAAATCAAGAATTCAGTTCCAAAAGGTACTACATCCATAAATCCAAGTTGTGAGAAAAACACTGTTTTTTAAATATCATAGCAATGTCAGTTTGGAATGATACTTTTGCTGAATGTTTTACTACATGACACAATAGTGAAAATAGTCTTTAAAAAATCTGTCTACAGATTTATTTATAATCAATTGATCATTCTTTTAATTGGATAGATGTAGTACTTTTGGAACCGAACTGAAATGATGTAGACCTTTCGGAATCAAACTGATTTTTCAGTGCCATTTAAAAAAAATTTTCAATTGGAAATTCAACTTTTTGTTGGTATTAGTGTATAAAGTTTCTGAAAATGAGTACATTAATACAAAAAAAAAAAATCTATTTTGATAAAAAATGGATGTAGTACCTTTTGGAAATGAACTCTTCATTAGATCAATGTACAGTATTTCAACCATTCGATAATACATATTGGGGAGAAATTTTTCAACATGCTGATTGTTTCCACCAGGGTTGTGAAATGTATTAAAGTTAAAAAACACTTGTTTGAATTGTCTAACCTTAGTCTTCAGAGGCTGTGCTGTCTCCGCTTGGCTGTCAGCTTGGCCAAAGGTTAAAGAAGAACATCGTTTCCTACACCACTGAAAACACGTCGTCATCAAAGTCAGAAGCATCAGAAGGACTTGAGTAATAAGGGACATGACAACAGGACCTGTGTCAGCAGATGATGGTAGAAGGGTGGTCTGAGGAGTACAGATGGGTAAACATGGTGCTTGGGTGGATGGTGGACAGGCTGCCATCTTTGGTTTTTCTTTCTTTGCTGAATGGCATGGTGTTTGATCTTGAGTAGCTGCTGAACTGGATGTTGTCTTTGACTTTTCTTTCTTTGCTGATTTCCATTGTGTTTGGTCTTGAGTACATGGTGTACTGGTTGCCAACTTTGGCTTTTCTTCTTTTGATGATATGCATGGTGCTTGGTCTTGAGTAGATGGTGGGCTTGCTTCCTTTGCTGATTCACCCAGCACTTGGTCTTGGATAGATGATGGACTGGCTGCTGTCTTTTGCTTGTCTTCCTGTGCTGACTGGCATGGTGCTTGGTCTTGAGAAGGTGGTGGACGGGCTGCTGTCTTTGGGTTGTCTTCCTTTGCTGATTGGGACAGTGTTTGGTCTTGAGAAGTGGGTGGAATGACTGCTGTCTTTAGCTTGTCCTTCTTTCCTGATTGGCACAGTGTTTGGTCTTGAGGAGATGGTGGAATGACTGCTGTCTTTAGCTTGTCCTTCTTTCCTGATTGGCACAGTGTTTGGTCTTGAGGAGATGGTGGACTGGCTGCTGTCTTTAGCTTGTCTTTCTTTGCTGATTGGCACAGCGTTTGGTCTTGAGTAGATGGTGGACTTGCTTCCCTCTTTAAGTTTTCTTCCTTTGCTGATTCACTCAGCACTTGGTCTTGGACAGATGATGGGCTGGCTGCTGTCTTTTGCTTGTCTTCCTGTGCTGACTGGCATGGTGTTTGATCTTGAGTAGATGGTGGACTTGCTGCCATCTTTGGCTTTTCTTCCTTTGCTGATTGGCAAGGTGTTTGATCTTGAGCAGCTGGTGTGCTGGCTGCTGTCTTTTCCTTTTTAGCTTTCCATCGCTCCAGGAATCTTTGGATCATTTCCTGCTTGTTAATATCTAGAGGGTTTTGGATGAATCTCCCAATCCTGACCCGCCATTCAATAAGAGAGACAGGCATGATGAAAGCTGAGGCTTAGGCTGCTTTACTTTAAATCACACCAGACCTGCCCATATAGTAGCTGTTAAAATAGAAATAAAATTTTCAATGAGAATAAAAACATCACATTTTAAAAAGGTCATATCAGCAGTTCACTGTAATGAAAATAGCCTACCAAGGAATGAAGATTTTAAGGTTTATCTGATTTCCTTGATTTACCCCTGCTCATAAAGGTATTCACTAAAATTGGGGATATACACTGTATATACAGTAGTATATAATATTTTGGAGAAGACATCAACCCTTTAGTGATTATAGTATTTTCAAGTATTACAGAATGTCGTCTGCATGCCATAGTATTTGGAAAATAATGTGCCTTTTTATAATAACAATTTCCAGATAGTAAAACTACATGTATTGTGAAATGTCACAATACACAAAATCTATGCCCGAAATGAAATGGGCATACAACAGCTCAAGTGTTGGGAAAGAAAATACATGAGGTCTCAGGGCGAATTTGCCTCCAAAATGCTAAAAAGAGCCCTGGAAAACCAAAAACAAAAAATTAGCCCCTGAAATTCTCATAGTGTCTAATGTTAACTGTAATACAATGTAGAAAAGGGCAACTCTCACGGTGTCACGGCTACTGCGTTTCTCAATTTCTGATCATTTGCAGTTCATCCGTATACCGTTTTTAGTGCCATGGAGCTTTCGATAAGACATAAACTTGTATGAAATTAAAAAGTGTGATTTCATTTGACTGATTTACTTAAACACGGTGAAAGCCCAGTTCAGCTCCTTATCTGATTTTCAATGGGACCATAATCAATTGAAAAAACAATTAAAACTGAATATGAATACAAACATAAAACAACAATTACATGTAGAAAATACAAGAAAACAAAATACATGTAA
Source organism: Echinometra lucunter (assembly GCA_029962745.1). Lineage (NCBI taxonomy): Eukaryota > Metazoa > Echinodermata > Echinoidea > Camarodonta > Echinometridae > Echinometra > Echinometra lucunter. The sequence continues at coordinate 1,934 of JAPZVO010000415.1, read as the reverse complement.
ATAAACATAGATCTTAAATAAAAACAAATATACGTCGCCATTTTTCAAGTTCTGGTTAAACTATGGGACTCAGTGCCTCCAATAGTACCATTCAGTTCATCAGGACTGTGCCCCTCAGTGAATAGTACTATTTTGGAGCCGCCCATAATTTTAACCAGGAACTCTCAAGGCAAAGTACATTTGTATATTATTCTAAAAGTATCATGATTATCTGATTTATACTGCTGTGATATTTCCATCATTTTTGCACAAAACAATGATGATCTGTGTGAATAACGATAACAAAATACCGTAAGCCCATAAAACTGTACTAAAATATCTAAAACCCTGACCTTCGGGGGGGGGGGGGGGGGGGGGCAGGAGGGGTGGTCACCCCCCTAACAAAAAAGTGGGTGGCAAAGCGCATTTTTGCCCCCCCCCCCAATACTTAAATGTGCAACAACTTTCAACCAATCACAATTGTCAAATTTTCACAAAAGATTGAAAAGGGTTTAATATATTGGAAGAAAAGGAGCAATGAAATGCGAAAACTTAATTTTCTGCGCTTTGCACGGGAGAGGGAAACTCCTCCCCCCAAGGAAGCATGCTTTGCGTGATACTGCCCCCTAAAATGAAATCCTGGCAATTAAAGCCAGTGCTTTACCTTGCAGGTGTCTTTGATCTTGGTGAATCCCGGGGGGGGGGGGGGGGTCACTTCCATTGAAGAGTGGACAGCATCCACGAGAAAAAAAACGCAGAAAAAGGGTATTTTTTCAGGGGTAGGCGCGGAATGCGCGGAACGCGAACAGAGTGTCAAAAACGCCCAAAAATGAAAAAAAAAAAAGCCCCCTAAATCATGAACACAAAAAGGGTATGTAATTTGCACTGACTGCGGGACTGACTGTAAAAAGACCTGTGAAGGGAAAATCCTATAACTCCTGTGTAAAACATAATGAGACAGTGAATTATCTCGAGATAAAAACAGCTCCACACTTTCAATGGACCCCACTATCACTCTCACGGTATAAAAATGGGAATATACTCGTTTGGGGTATGAATATCCCAACAATTAATGAAATCCCTGTTTAGGGTGTGCAAATCTGGGACATCTGCACAAAATCCGTGTTTAGGGTGTCCTAGCGGCCTGCCCTTGAATCCTCGTTTAGGGTGCTTTTTTCTAGGACGATTCTCGCGGATGCTGTCCACTCTTCAATGGAAGTGACCCCCCCCCCCCCCTCCTTGTGTTGAATAAACATGTTAGAGAAATATTTTGAGTGTAGAATGAGTGTAGTATGGGGTGTAAAGGTGCATCTGTGTTCCGTGAGCAGGTGGGTGAGCATGTGTTTTATATTATTATTAGGGGTGACAATTCATGAGCCCCTAAAAATGTGAGCCTGCACCATTGGGATGTTAATTTGCCCCCCCCCCCCCCCCACTGTTTCCAGCATGTCTGGGCAGGAAGTGATGAACGAGTGAAGCAGTCAGAATCTGTTGACTATACACCCAACTTTCAAGCATCATTTTGCACTGAAAGTCATGAAACTGAAACTTGAGAGAAGGCATTTTTTAAATTCCAAATTAAGCAAAATATGATGCAAATTTTTTTTTCTGCGATCCAGACTATCATATTTTTCTTTTGTACAAGTTTGGTTTTCATGTGAAGAGGCCAAGTGGCAACTTTCCAAAGGTTAAACTAAATTTTTCGGCCAATGACAGAAAGTAGATATGGATCTACGCCAACAATTACAATCACAATGAATCAGAGTCTAGAGAATCATAAGAAATCACAATCACAATCCGTCGACAAATGTCTATTGTTTAGCCTTACTGCTTGTTGAAAGGCTTCAATTAGGCCTACCTAATATCTCCTGAGATCCCTGCTCCTTTTCAATCAGGCCTTGAGCCTGAGGTGAGATCTACATGTAGATATCAGCATGATCAGTCCCTAATCTCTG
>JAPZVO010000414.1:0-40828 GCA_029962745.1 Echinometra lucunter | reverse complement strand
GAATGTATACTGTTGTGTATACAATCATTGATGCAACTATAATTTATTTCAAAGTAATGTTGTGCATGAACAGTTAAGATATTCAGGTCACCACCTGGTTATTTACTGCATACATTGTAATCTTACATGTTTAAGTTGAGCTATTGAATTGACTATCGTGCTTGAGCGAAGCCACACCTAAATGTACAACATTGAATCAGACATTAAACGGGACTCAGAGAGTCAAGACTTAATTTCACTATATCTGTGTCTACATTGGCTCTTATGTTATTTCAACAACATTACATAATTTGGCGACGAGGATTTTGGATTTCGGATCTAGTAAACTGACTTCAAAATGTCAATTCCACCACCTTCATGCTTTTTGCCTTCACCCCGGCCCTCCAGCAACTCCATGGAACTTGTGGTAACAGCAATTTGAAAACTATATGTTAGCGACAGGTAGCAATGAATTTCACCCAGAAAGAAAGAAGGCACTGTTGTTACACTGTTCGGGTCGGAAGGCCAGAGAGTGTTTTATTCTCTACACTCCTCCACAGAGTCGTCAACAGAGACGTCAACTGCAACTGGTTCGCAAACCTCGACTGATGTTTACGAAAAAGCTATGACAGATATCGAAGCATATTTTGTTCCTACAGTGAATGTGGTAGCTGAACGATATAGGTTCAGAAAAAGAAAGCAGAGATCTGATGAAACAGTGCTGCAGTTCGTCACAGCATTACAGGAACTTGTAACACATTGTTTTTTCGGGGAACTAAAGGAGGAGATGATTCGTGATCAGGTTGTTGAAGGTGGTTGTAGCGATAGAATACGTGAGCGGCTTCTACTTGAACCTGACTTAACTTTAAAGAAGGTTCTCGATCTCAGCAGCTGTATTGAAGATGCAGAGCGAGAAGCAAGAGCTATATCTCAGGGAGGTGAAAGCACCAGTGAAAACGTGTACGAGCTACGGAAGCAAGCAAAGGAAGGACAAGGAAAGGAGCAGAAACGTAGTTTCAAAGATAGAAAACAGAGTTGCAGAAATTGTGGGTCTTTCAATCACCTCACTTTTGATGACAGTTGCAAAGCTACAGAACAAAGTGCCACAATTGTGGGAAGTTAGGGCCATTGGGCAAGCGTATGTCGTAGTAAGAAGTCAGTTCGTGGATCGGTCTCATCCATGAATGTTTTCAACGTGTACACTCCTGCTCTTAATCGGAAGATTAGATGTGATGTTAAGCTCGCAGGTCAGTCAATTTCGATGATGGTCGACACAGGATCAAGCGTTTCCATCGTAACACTGAGCTTCTACAAGAAGCATTTTGTGATGGAAGCATTACAGCCGTCAAAAGTCAAGCTTAGAGCATATTCTCGAGGGAATATTCCGGTGGCTGGAGTGATTCATACCAAAGCTAAGGTCGGAACACGATCTACGGATGCAACTATTTATGTTGTCTACAAGGGGTCTGCATTGTTAGGGCTTGATTTAATTGAGGACCTAGATCTTACAATCAAGGGTGGAAGTGCTTACGTCGATAGCGTAGATGATGTTGCCCCATCGACAACACCAGCAGAGGCTTCCAGTGCATGTAACTCCGTGGAGAAGGAGTTTCAAGATCTCTTTTCGCCGGGTCTTGGCTTCGCGAAAAACTACAAGCATCGTATCAAGGTCAAGCCTGATTATCCACCGGTTCAGCAAAAGCTACCTCGATTGCCGTTAGCAGTGAAGGATCGCGTCTCCCAGGAGTTAAAACGTCTCGAAGAAGCGGGTGTAATTGAGAAAATTGATGCTAGTGAGTGGGTGTCACCCATTGTCGTGAGCACAAAAAAATCTGGAGAGATTCGATTTGTGCGTAGATTTACAAGAAGTAAATAAAGCGATTGTCGTAGATCGTTTTCCATTGCCAGATATCGCAGAATTGTTTTGTGAATTGGAAGGATCATCAGTTTTCTCTAAGCTGGATCTTGCATCAGCTTATCATCAGTTGGAGTTAGCTGAAGAGAGCCGTGATTTGACTGCATTCATTACTCACGACGGGTTGTTCAGATACAAGAGAGTCTGTTTCGGATTAGCATCCGCTCCATCGACCTTCCAGAAGATGATGACTTCTATCCTAGCAGGTTTACCTGGTGTACAGTGCTACTTGGACGATGTCATTGTATACGGGAAAGACAAGACTGAGCATGACAAACGCTTAACAGATGTTCTCACTCGGATGCAAAATGTTGGACTTCGTCTGAACAATAAGAAATGTAAGTTTCACCTAACTGAGTTAAGTTACTTAGGTCATTCAGTCAGTAGTGAGGGAATATCGCCCGATGATGACCACATTGCTGCCATTCTGAAGGGCACCAGCACCCACAGACGTGGGGGCGCTTAGATCTGCTCTAGGGTTGACAATTACTATGCTAAATTTGTTGAGAATATGCCCACAGTAGTAGAAACCTTTGAGATGTTTATTACGTAAGGATGTTCCATTTGTATGGGGTTGTAGAGCAACAGAATGCATACGATAAGATTAAGGAAGTTATTGCTCAGAAGGTAGTACTCAAGTTTTTCAATCCTAACCTTCCTACTGTTGTAACAACTGATGCTTCAGACTATGGTCTAGGGGCGGTACTGAGTCAAGTAAAGAATGGTAGAGAAATACCAGTCGCATTTGCATCAAGATCATTGACACCTGCAGAAAGAAAATACCGTACAGGTGAGAAAGAAGCTCTTGCTTGCACTTCGGCATGTCTGAAGTGATATACTTACCTTTGGGGTCGACATTTCACATTAATGACAGATCATAAGGCCTTAGTGACATTGTTAAATGCTAGGGGTACTGGAAGACAACCTATGCGAATAGCAGGATGGTATGCCAAACTGTTGCACTTTGACTATCATGTTGAGTATAAGATGGGCAAAGATAACTTTGTAGCAGATGTATTGTCAAGACTGCCTCAAAATCAGTCTTCAGTAGAACATGTAGACGGGGAAGATGAGGAAGAGGAAGAGGAGGAAGTGGTTCTTAGTTTAGGTGTAGAGTGCCCAATTTCGATCTTAGAATTACAGAAAGCTACTAAGGAAGATCCAAGTTTGGTTCAGGTTAGGAAGTTTGTAGAAGAGGGTTGGCCTGCAAAACACACCTTATCTCAGGAGTTGAGACCATTGTATGTACTCAGAGACGAGTTTTCCATTGTTGATGAGGTTGTCATGAGGGGTGATAGAATAGTTGTTCCTGCCACACTACAAGGCAAACTAGTTCAATGTGCACACTCTGCCCACCAGGGCATTGTACCAAGTCTAGATTACGGGAAGATTATTGGTTTCAAGGAATGGATAGAGTAGTAGAAGAAGCTATCAAAACCTGTTCAACTTGTAGAGAAAATGACAAGTCACAGCGCACATATAATGCACCCATGCAATATGTGCCATTTCCTGATTCGCCTTGGGAAAAGATTTGTATAGACATCACAGGGCCATTTGAGAAGGCTCCTCCAGATCAAAGATATGCAATTGTTGTATTGGATTATCACAGTAAATGGCCAGAAGTTGCATGTTGTAACACAGTTACAAGTAGAGTGGTTATCAGCATGTTAGAATCACTATTTGCAAGAGAAGGGATTCCTACTCACCTTGTATCAGATAATGGTACTCAGTTTGTTTCTCATGAGTTTACTGAATTTCTAGAGAAGTATGGTATCAAACACTGCCGATCATCTCTCTACTACCCCCGGGCAAATGGTGAAGTAGAGAGGTTTAACCGTGTTCTAAAATCAAGCATCCAAATTGCTCTGATTGCTGGGAAGAGATGTATGAAGGAAACTGTCCTAGAATTGTTGTTGGCTTACAGGGCAACTCCTCATCAAACAACAGGGTGTTCACCCTCCGAATTGTTGCATGGTAGAAAAATGAGAACTAAGTTACAGGTTCAAAACAAAATGCCAAACAAAACTGACAAACAAACTGAAGAGGTAAAAGAAAGAGTTGAAATGAAACAAAAGAAATCAAGAGAGTATACCGATACGAAGAGAGGTGCAAGGCAACCTCACTTTAAGGTGGGAGACTATGTTCGTGTCCGCAAACAAAGACACGTTCATAAGGGGCAAGTACACTTTGGTTCACCTATGAAGATTGTCAAACAAAAGAACGATGCAACATATCAGTTAGAGGATAGGAGTACATGGAATGCATTTCATTTGTCTCCTTGCACAGAAAGTCCAGAAAAACAAGAAGTGAGGCAAGATGCTGTAGAAGAGGGGAAGGAGGTAGTGCGCCAAGAATTGAGACGTAGTACTCGTAATAGAAAAGAACCCGAGTACTATGGGAATTATGTGAAGTATTGAAAATTAAATTGAGAAACTTGTACTCAGAAAGAAGTTGCATGACTTATGATAAAATTTAGACAACTCCTTTTTGCAAAATTGAGTAATTCAAAATTGTACGAGGTATAATATCAAGATTGTTGCTCGAATGCAAATTATTCATTTCGTTCAACATTGAAAAGCTACTATTGTATTAAGTTTGAAATGAGTGTATTGTAAAAAGCTGAAGGAAATTCATAAAGTGGAATAACCAGATATCATGGATATATTAATCAGATAGGAAAGATGTTAATTTTTTGAGAGATTTACATTTGGATAAATTGGAGAAAAAAAAACACCAAAATAAATGTGTTAAGTTTGGAGAGATATTGCAGGTACATAGAATAATCAGTTTGAAAGTTTATTGTGTTGTTATGGTCACCACTATACTCTGTTCAAGTTTGACAAGGGGGAGAATGTTGTGTATACAATCATTGATGCAACTATAATTTATTCAAAGTAATGTTGTGCATGAACAGTTAAGATATTCAGGTCACCGCCTGGTTATTTACTGCATACATTGTAATCTTACATGTTTAAGTTGAGTTATTGAATTGACTATCGTGCTTGAGCGAAGCCACACCTAAATGTACAACATTGAATCAGACATTAAACGGGACTCAGAGAGTCAAGATTTAATTTCACCATATCTGTTGTCTACATTGGCTCTTATGTTATTTCAACAACATTACATATACTGACATGTTGACTGTCATAATCAATAATGCTAAAAAAGTCAACCAACACAATCATAATAAAATTCATCTTTAATTCAAAAAGCCAAGTTTAAACTTGGAATTTGTAAATAGCAAACTTGTCTTCCTTTTTGTTTTCTTAAAAGGAACACGCATTTACATTTGAATCAACAATTCCGATGAGTCGGTCGACTTTAGTCAAATAAAAAAGTCAATATCTTACATGATTCACAATTCTCTCCTGTGTATCCAGCTACACAGGAATCACAATTTTCTCCTGTCGATCCAGCTGCACAAGTGCAAGTACCAGCCATGGTGTCACAAGTTCCTCCGTTCATGCAGTCCGAGTTTTCTGTACATGCAACTGTAGAATAATTTTAAGAAGAGAAAATATTCATATAGGCCTACTTATCAAGATGAGGAAGATTTCATGATAATTTCCAACCTGACGAAAAACAATTATTTTTTGTCTTCAAGAAGTATCAAGTAAATATAAGCGCTAATTCGGAATGTATACTGACATGTTGACTGTCATCATCAATAATGCTAAAAAAGTCAATCAACACAATCATAATAAAATTCATCTTCATTTCAAAAAGCCAAGTTTAAACTTGGAATTTGTAAATAGCAAACTTGTCTTCCTTTTTGTTTTCTTAAAAGGAACACGCATTTACATTTGAATCAACAATTCCGATGAGTCGGTCGACTTTAGTCAAATAAAAAAGTCAATATCTTACATGATTCACAATTCTCTCCTGTGTATCCAGCTACACATGAATCACAATTTTCTCCTGTCGATCCAGCTGCACAAGTGCAAGTACCAGCCATGGTGTCACAAGTTCCTCCGTTCATGCAGTCCGAGTTTTCTGTACACGCAACTGTAGAATAATTTTAAGAAGAGAAAATATTCATATAGGCCTACTTATCAAGATGAGGAAGATTTCATGATAATTTCCAACCTGACGAAAAACAATTATTTTTTGTCTTCAAGAAGTATCAAGTAAATAGAAGCGCTAATTTGCAATGTAAACTGACATGTTTACTGTCATCTTCTAGAATCCTAAAAAAAGGCATTCAACACAATCATGATATACTTGCCTAAAATTCCTCTTTAATTTCAAAAGCCAAATTCAAACTTCGAGTTTGTAAATAGCAAACTTTTCTTCTCCTTTTTTTCTCAAAAGGAACACGCATTTACATTTGAATCAACAATTTTGATGAGTCGGTCGACTTTAGTCAAATAAAAAAGTCAATATCTTACATGATTCACAATTCTCTCCTGTGTATCCAGCTACACATGAATCACAATTTTCTCCTGTCCATCCAGCTGCACATGTGCAAGTACCAGTCATGGTGTCACAAGTTCCTCCGTTCATGCAGTCCGAGTTTTCTGTACACGCAACTGTAGAATAATTTTAAGAAAAGAAAACATTCATGTAGGCCTACTTATCAAGATGAGGAAGATTTCATGATAATTTCCAACCTGACGAAAAACAATTATTTTTTGTCTTCAAGAAGTATCAAGTAAACAGAAGCGCTAATTTGGAATGTATACTGACATGTTGACTGTCATCATCAATAATGCTAAAAAAGTCAATCAACACAATCATAATAAAATTCTTCTTTAATTCAAAAAGCCAAGTTTAAACTTGGAGTTTGCAAATAGCAAACTTGTCTTCCTTTTTTTTTTCTTAAAAAGAACACGCATTTACATTTGAATCAACAATTTCGATGAGTCGGTCGACTTTAGTCAAATAAAAAAGTCAATATCTTACATGATTCACAATTCTCTCCTGTGTATCCAGCTACACATGAATCACAATTTTCTCCTGTCGATCCAGCTGCACAAGTGCAAGTACCAGCCATGGTGTCACAAGTTCCACCGTTCATGCAGTCCGAGTTTTCTGTACACGCAACTGTAGAATAATTTTAAGAAGAGAAAATATTCATATAGGCCTACTTATCAAGATGAGGAAGATTTCATGATAATTTCCAACCTGACGAAAAACAATTATTTCTTGTCTTCAAGAAGTATCAAGTAAATAGAAGCGCTAATTTGGAATGTATACTGACATGTTGACTGTCATCATCAATAATGCTAAAAAAGTCAATCAACACAATCATAATAAAATTCATCTTTAATTCAAAAAGCCAAGTTTAAACTTGGAGTTTGCAAATAGCAAACTTGTCTTCCTTTTTGTTTTCTTAAAAGGAACACGCATTTACATTTGAATCAACAATTTCGATGAGTCGGTCGACTTTAGTCAAATAAAAAAGTCAATATCTTACATGATTCACAATTCTCTCCTGTGTATCCAGCTACACATGAATCACAATTTTCTCCTGTCGATCCAGCTGCACAAGTGCAAGTACCAGCCATGGTGTCACAGGTTCCACCGTTCATGCAGTCCGAGTTTTCTGTACACGCAACTGTAGAATAATTTTAAGAAGAGAAAATATTCATATAGGCCTACTTATCAAGATGAGGAAGATTTCATAATCTACAACCTATCGAAAAACAATGATTTTTTTGCCTTCAACAGGTATCAAGTAAATAGAAGCGCTAATTTGCAATGTAAACTGACATGTTTACTGTCATCTTCTAAAATCCTAAAAAAAGGCATTCAACACAATCATGATATACTTGCCTAAAATTCCTCTTTAATTTCAAAAGCCAAATTCAAACTTCGAGTTTGTAAATAGCAAACTTTTCTTCTCCTTTTTTTTCTCAAAAGGAACACGCATTTACATTTGAATCAACAATTTTGATGAGTCGGTCGACTTTAGTCAAATAAAGAAGTCAATATCTTACATGATTCACAATTCTCTCCTGTGTATCCAGCTACACAGGAATCACAAATTTCTCCTGTCCATCCAGCTGCACATGTGCAAGTACCATTCATGGTGTCACAAGTTCCTCCGTTCATGCAGTCCGAGTTTTCTGTACACGCAACTGTAGAATAATTTTAAGAAAAGAAAACATTCATGTAGGCCTACTTATCAAGATGAGGAAGATTTCATGATAATTTCCAACCTGACGAAAAACAATTATTTTTTGTCTTCAAGAAGTATCAAGTAAACAGAAGCGCTAATTTGGAATGTATACTGACATGTTGACTGTCATCATCAATAATGCTAAAAAAGTCAATCAACACAATCATCATAAAATTCTTCTTTAATTCAAAAAGCCAAGTTTAAACTTGGAGTTTGCAAATAGCAAACTTGTCTTCCTTTTTTTTTCTTAAAAAGAACACGCATTTACATTTGAATCAACAATTTCGATGAGTCGGTCGACTTTAGTCAAATAAAAAAGTCAATATCTTACATGATTCACAATTCTCTCCTGTGTATCCAGCTACACATGAATCACAATTTTCTCCTGTCCATCCAGCTGCACAAGTGCAAGTACCAGCCATGGTGTCACAAGTTCCACCGTTCATGCAGTCCGAGTTTTCTGTACACGCAACTGTAGAATAATTTTAAGAAGAGAAAATATTCATATAGGCCTACTTATCAAGATGAGGAAGATTTCATGATAATTTCCAACCTGACGAAAAACAATTATTTCTTGTCTTCAAGAAGTATCAAGTAAATAGAAGCGCTAATTTGGAATGTATACTGACATGTTGACTGTCATCATCAATAATGCTAAAAAAGTCAATCAACACAATCATAATAAAATTCATCTTTAATTCAAAAAGCCAAGTTTAAACTTGAAGTTTGCAAATAGCAAACTTGTCTTCCTTTTTTTTTTCTTAAAAGGAACACGCATTTACATTTGAATCAACAATTTCGATGAGTCGGTCGACTTTAGTCAAATAAAAAAGTCAATATCTTACATGATTCACAATTCTCTCCTGTGTATCCAGCTACACATGAATCACAATTTTCTCCTGTCGATCCAGCTGCACAAGTGCAAGTACCAGCCATGGTGTCACAGGTTCCACCGTTCATGCAGTCCGAGTTTTCTGTACACGCAACTGTAGAATAATTTTAAGAAGAGAAAATATTCATATAGGCCTACTTATCAAGATGAGGAAGATTTCATAATCTACAACCTATCGAAAAACAATGATTTTTTTGCCTTCAACAGGTATCAAGTAAATAGAAGCGCTAATTTGCAATGTAAACTGACATGTTTACTGTCATCTTCTAAAATCCTAAAAAAAGGCATTCAACACAATCATGATATACTTGCCTAAAATTCCTCTTTAATTTCAAAAGCCAAATTCAAACTTCGAGTTTGTAAATAGCAAACTTTTCTTCTCCTTTTTTTTCTTAAAAAGAACACGCATTTACATTTGAATCAACAATTTCGATGAGTCGGTCGACTTTAGTCAAATAAAAAAGTCAATATCTTACATGATTCACAATTCTCTCCTGTGTATCCAGCTACACATGAATCACAATTTTCTCCTGTCGATCCAGCTGCACAAGTGCAAGTACCAGCCATGGTGTCACAGGTTCCACCGTTCATGCAGTCCGAGTTTTCTGTACACGCAACTGTAGAATAATTTTAAGAAGAGAATATATTCATATAGGCCTACTTATCAAGATGAGGAAGATTTCATAATCTACAACCTATCGAAAAACAATGATTTTTTTTGCCTTCAACAGGTATCAAGTAAATAGAAGCGCTAATTTGCAATGTAAACTGACATGTTTACTGTCATCTTCTAAAATCCTAAAAAAAGGCATTCAACACAATCATGATATACTTGCCTAAAATTCCTCTTTAATTTCAAAAGCCAAATTCAAACTTCGAGTTTGTAAATAGCAAACTTTTCTTCTCCTTTTTTTTCTCAAAAGGAACACGCATTTACATTTGAATCAATAATTTTGATGAGTCGGTCGACTTTAGTCAAATAAAGAAGTCAATATCTTACATGATTCACAATTCTCTCCTGTGTATCCAGCTACACATGAATCACAATTTTCTCCTGTCCATCCAGCTGCACATGTGCAAGTACCATTCATGGTGTCACAAGTTCCTCCGTTCATGCAGTCCGAGTTTTCTGTACACGCAACTGTAGAATAATTTTAAGAAAAGAAAACATTCATGTAGGCCTACTTATCAAGATGAGGAAGATTTCATGATAATTTCCAACCTGACGAAAAACAATTATTTTTTGTCTTCAAGAAGTATCAAGTAAACAGAAGCGCTAATTTGGAATGTATACTGACATGTTGACTGTCATCATCAATAATGCTAAAAAAGTCAATCAACACAATCATCATAAAATTCTTCTTTAATTCAAAAAGCCAAGTTTAAACTTGGAGTTTGCAAATAGCAAACTTGTCTTCCTTTTTTTTTTTTCTTAAAAAGAACACGCATTTACATTTGAATCAACAATTTCGATGAGTCGGTCGACTTTAGTCAAATAAAAAAGTCAATATCTTACATGATTCACAATTCTCTCCTGTGTATCCAGCTACACATGAATCACAATTTTCTCCTGTCGATCCAGCTGCACAAGTGCAAGTACCAGCCATGGTGTCACAAGTTCCACCGTTCATGCAGTCCGAGTTTTCTGTACACGCAACTGTAGAATAATTTTAAGAAGAGAAAATATTCATATAGGCCTACTTATCAAGATGAGGAAGATTTCATAATCTACAACCTATCGAAAAACAATGATTTTTTTTGCCTTCAACAGGTATCAAGTAAATAGAAGCGCTAATTTGCAATGTAAACTGACATGTTTACTGTCATCTTCTAAAATCCTAAAAAAAGGCATTCAACACAATCATGATATACTTGCCTAAAATTCCTCTTTAATTTCAAAAGCCAAATTCAAACTTCGAGTTTGTAAATAGCAAACTTTTCTTCTCCTTTTTTTTCTTAAAAAGAACACGCATTTACATTTGAATCAACAATTTCGATGAGTCGGTCGACTTTAGTCAAATAAAAAAGTCAATATCTTACATGATTCACAATTCTCTCCTGTGTATCCAGCTACACATGAATCACAATTTTCTCCTGTCGATCCAGCTGCACAAGTGCAAGTACCAGCCATGGTGTCACAGGTTCCACCGTTCATGCAGTCCGAGTTTTCTGTACACGCAACTGTAGAATAATTTTAAGAAGAGAATATATTCATATAGGCCTACTTATCAAGATGAGGAAGATTTCATAATCTACAACCTATCGAAAAACAATGATTTTTTTTGCCTTCAACAGGTATCAAGTAAATAGAAGCGCTAATTTGCAATGTAAACTGACATGTTTACTGTCATCTTCTAAAATCCTAAAAAAAGGCATTCAACACAATCATGATATACTTGCCTAAAATTCCTCTTTAATTTCAAAAGCCAAATTCAAACTTCGAGTTTGTAAATAGCAAACTTTTCTTCTCCTTTTTTTTCTCAAAAGGAACACGCATTTACATTTGAATCAACAATTTTGATGAGTCGGTCGACTTTAGTCAAATAAAAAAGTCAATATCTTACATGATTCACAATTCTCTCCTGTGTATCCAGCTACACATGAATCACAATTTTCTCCTGTCCATCCAGCTGCACATGTGCAAGTACCAGTCATGGTGTCACAAGTTCCTCCGTTCATGCAGTCCGAGTTTTCTGTACACGCAACTGTAGAATAATTTTAAGAAAAGAAAACATTCATGTAGGCCTACTTATCAAGATGAGGAAGATTTCATGATAATTTCCAACCTGACGAAAAACAATTATTTTTTGTCTTCAAGAAGTATCAAGTAAACAGAAGCGCTAATTTGGAATGTATACTGACATGTTGACTGTCATCATCAATAATGCTAAAAAAGTCAATCAACACAATCATAATAAAATTCTTCTTTAATTCAAAAAGCCAAGTTTAAACTTGGAGTTTGCAAATAGCAAACTTGTCTTCCTTTTTTTTTTCTTAAAAAGAACACGCATTTACATTTGAATCAACAATTTCGATGAGTCGGTCGACTTTAGTCAAATAAAAAAGTCAATATCTTACATGATTCACAATTCTCTCCTGTGTATCCAGCTACACATGAATCACAATTTTCTCCTGTCGATCCAGCTGCACAAGTGCAAGTACCAGCCATGGTGTCACAAGTTCCACCGTTCATGCAATCCGAGTTTTCTGTACACGCAACTGTAGAATAATTTTAAGAAGAGAAAATATTCATATAGGCCTACTTATCAAGATGAGGAAGATTTCATGATAATTTCCAACCTGACGAAAAACAATTATTTCTTGTCTTCAAGAAGTATCAAGTAAATAGAAGCGCTAATTTGGAATGTATACTGACATGTTGACTGTCATCATCAATAATGCTAAAAAAGTCAATCAACACAATCATAATAAAATTCATCTTTAATTCAAAAAGCCAAGTTTAAACTTGGAGTTTGCAAATAGCAAACTTGTCTTCCTTTTTTTTTTCTTAAAAGGAACACGCATTTACATTTGAATCAACAATTTCGATGAGTCGGTCGACTTTAGTCAAATAAAAAAGTCAATATCTTACATGATTCACAATTCTCTCCTGTGTATCCAGCTACACATGAATCACAATTTTCTCCTGTCGATCCAGCTGCACAAGTGCAAGTACCAGCCATGGTGTCACAGGTTCCACCGTTCATGCAGTCCGAGTTTTCTGTACACGCAACTGTAGAATAATTTTAAGAAGAGAAAATATTCATATAGGCCTACTTATCAAGATGAGGAAGATTTCATAATCTACAACCTATCGAAAAACAATGATTTTTTTTGCCTTCAACAGGTATCAAGTAAATAGAAGCGCTAATTTGCAATGTAAACTGACATGTTTACTGTCATCTTCTAAAATCCTAAAAAAAGGCATTCAACACAATCATGATATACTTGCCTAAAATTCCTCTTTAATTTCAAAAGCCAAATTCAAACTTCGAGTTTGTAAATAGCAAACTTTTCTTCTCCTTTTTTTTCTCAAAAGGCACACATATTTACATTTGAATCAACAATTTTGATGAGTCGGTCGACTTTAGTCAAATAAAAAAGTCAATATCTTACATGATTCACAATTCTCTCCTGTGTATCCAGCTACACATGAATCACAATTTTCTCCTGTCGATCCAGCTGCACAAGTGCAAGTACCAGCCATGGTGTCACAAGTTCCACCGTTCATGCAGTCCGAGTTTTCTGTACACGCAACTGTAGAATAATTTTAAGAAGAGAAAATATTCATATAGGCCTACTTATCAAGATGAGGAAGATTTCATGATAATTTCCAACCTGACGAAAAACAATTATTTCTTGTCTTCAAGAAGTATCAAGTAAATAGAAGCGCTAATTTGGAATGTATACTGACATGTTGACTGTCATCATCAATAATGCTAAAAAAGTCAATCAACACAATCATAATAAAATTCATCTTTAATTCAAAAAGCCAAGTTTAAACTTGGAGTTTGCAAATAGCAAACTTGTCTTCCTTTTTTTTTCTTAAAAGGAACACGCATTTACATTTGAATCAACAATTTCGATGAGTCGGTCGACTTTAGTCAAATAAAAAAGTCAATATCTTACATGATTCACAATTCTCTCCTGTGTATCCAGCTACACATGAATCACAATTTTCTCCTGTCGATCCAGCTGCACAAGTGCAAGTACCAGCCATGGTGTCACAAGTTCCACCGTTCATGCAATCCGAGTTTTCTGTACACGCAACTGTAGAATAATTTTAAGAAGAGAAAATATTCATATAGGCCTACTTATCAAGATGAGGAAGATTTCATGATAATTTCCAACCTGACGAAAAACAATTATTTCTTGTCTTCAAGAAGTATCAAGTAAATAGAAGCGCTAATTTGGAATGTATACTGACATGTTGACTGTCATCATCAATAATGCTAAAAAAGTCAATCAACACAATCATAATAAAATTCATCTTTAATTCAAAAAGCCAAGTTTAAACTTGGAGTTTGCAAATAGCAAACTTGTCTTCCTTTTTTTTTTCTTAAAAGGAACACGCATTTACATTTGAATCAACAATTTCGATGAGTCGGTCGACTTTAGTCAAATAAAAAAGTCAATATCTTACATGATTCACAATTCTCTCCTGTGTATCCAGCTACACATGAATCACAATTTTCTCCTGTCGATCCAGCTGCACAAGTGCAAGTACCAGCCATGGTGTCACAGGTTCCACCGTTCATGCAGTCCGAGTTTTCTGTACACGCAACTGTAGAATAATTTTAAGAAGAGAAAATATTCATATAGGCCTACTTATCAAGATGAGGAAGATTTCATAATCTACAACCTATCGAAAAACAATGATTTTTTTTGCCTTCAACAGGTATCAAGTAAATAGAAGCGCTAATTTGCAATGTAAACTGACATGTTTACTGTCATCTTCTAAAATCCTAAAAAAAGGCATTCAACACAATCATGATATACTTGCCTAAAATTCCTCTTTAATTTCAAAAGCCAAATTCAAACTTCGAGTTTGTAAATAGCAAACTTTTCTTCTCCTTTTTTTTCTCAAAAGGAACACGCATTTACATTTGAATCAACAATTTTGATGAGTCGGTCGACTTTAGTCAAATAAAAAAGTCAATATCTTACATGATTCACAATTCTCTCCTGTGTATCCAGCTACACATGAATCACAATTTTCTCCTGTCCATCCAGCTGCACATGTGCAAGTACCAGTCATGGTGTCACAAGTTCCTCCGTTCATGCAGTCCGAGTTTTCTGTACACGCAACTGTAGAATAATTTTAAGAAAAGAAAACATTCATGTAGGCCTACTTATCAAGATGAGGAAGATTTCATGATAATTTCCAACCTGACGAAAAACAATTATTTTTTGTCTTCAAGAAGTATCAAGTAAATAGAAGCGCTAATTTGGAATGTATACTGACATGTTGACTGTCATCATCAATAATGCTAAAAAAGTCAATCAACACAATCATAATAAAATTCTTCTTTAATTCAAAAAGCCAAGTTTAAACTTGGAGTTTGCAAATAGCAAACTTGTCTTCCTTTTTTTTTCTTAAAAAGAACACGCATTTACATTTGAATCAACAATTTCGATGAGTCGGTCGACTTTAGTCAAATAAAAAAGTCAATATCTTACATGATTCACAATTCTCTCCTGTGTATCCAGCTACACATGAATCACAATTTTCTCCTGTCGATCCAGCTGCACAAGTGCAAGTACCAGCCATGGTGTCACAAGTTCCACCGTTCATGCAGTCCGAGTTTTCTGTACACGCAACTGTAGAATAATTTTAAGAAGAGAAAATATTCATATAGGCCTACTTATCAAGATGAGGAAGATTTCATGATAATTTCCAACCTGACGAAAAACAATTATTTCTTGTCTTCAAGAAGTATCAAGTAAATAGAAGCGCTAATTTGGAATGTATACTGACATGTTGACTGTCATAATCAATAATGCTAAAAAAGTCAATCAACACAATCATAATAAAATTCATCTTTAATTCAAAAAGCCAAGTTTAAACTTGGAGTTTGCAAATAGCAAACTTGTCTTCCTTTTTTTTTTCTTAAAAGGAACACGCATTTACATTTGAATCAACAATTTCGATGAGTCGGTCGACTTTAGTCAAATAAAAAAGTCAATATCTTACATGATTCACAATTCTCTCCTGTGTATCCAGCTACACATGAATCACAATTTTCTCCTGTCGATCCAGCTGCACAAGTGCAAGTACCAGCCATGGTGTCACAAGTTCCACCGTTCATGCAGTCCGAGTTTTCTGTACACGCAACTGTAGAATAATTTTAAGAAGAGAAAATATTCATATAGGCCTACTTATCAAGATGAGGAAGATTTCATGATAATTTCCAACCTGACGAAAAACAATTATTTCTTGTCTTCAAGAAGTATCAAGTAAATAGAAGCGCTAATTTGGAATGTATACTGACATGTTGACTGTCATCATCAATAATGCTAAAAAAGTCAATCAACACAATCATAATAAAATTCATCTTTAATTCAAAAAGCCAAGTTTAAACTTGGAATTTGTAAATAGCAAACTTGTCTTCCTTTTTGTTTTCTTAAAAGGAACACGCATTTACATTTGAATCAACAATTCCGATGAGTCGGTCGACTTTAGTCAAATAAAAAAGTCAATATCTTACATGATTCACAATTCTCTCCTGTGTATCCAGCTACACATGAATCACAATTTTCTCCTGTCGATCCAGCTGCACAATGTGCAAGTACCAGTCCATGGTGTCACAAGTTCCTCCGTTCATGCAGTCCGAGTTTTCTGTACACGCAACTGTAGAATAATTTTAAGAAGAGAAAATATTCATATAGGCCTACTTATCAAGATGAGGAAGATTTCATGATAATTCCAACCTGACGAAAAACAATTATTTTTTGTCCTTCAAGAAGTATCAAGTAAATAGAAGCGCTAATTTGGAATGTATACTGACATGTTGACTGTCATCATCAATAATGCTAAAAAAGTCAATCAACACAATCATAATAAAATTCATCTTTAATTCAAAAAGCCAAGTTAAACTTGGAGTTTGTAAATAGCAAACTTGTCTTCCTTTTTTTTTCTTAAAAGGAACACGCATTTACATTTGAATCAACAATTTCGATGAGTCGGTCGACTTTAGTCAAATAAAAAAGTCAATATCTTACATGATTCACAATTCTCTCCTGTGTATCCAGCTACACATGAATCACAATTTTCTCCTGTCCATCCAGCTGCACATGTGCAAGTACCAGCCATGGTGTCACAAGTTCCTCCGTTCATGCAGTCCGAGTTTTCTGTACACGCAACTGTAGAATAATTTTAAGAAGAGAAAACATTCATAGTAGGCCTACTTATCAAGATGAGGAAGATTTCATGATAATTTCCAACCTGACGAAAAACAATTATTTCTTGTCTTCAAGAAGTATCAAGTAAATAGAAGCGCTAATTTGGAATGTATACTGACATGTTGACTGTCATCATCAATAATGCTAAAAAAGTCAATCAACACAATCATAATAAAATTCATCTTTAATTCAAAAAGCCAAGTTTAAACTTGGAGTTTGTAAATAGCAAACTTGTCTTCCTTTTTGTTTTCTTAAAAGGAACACGCATTTACATTTGAATCAACAATTTCGATGAGTCGGTCGACTTTAGTCAAATAAAAAAGTCAATATCTTACATGATTCACAATTCTCTCCTGTGTATCCAGCTACACATGAATCACAATTTTCTCCTGTCGATCCAGCTGCACAAGTGCAAGTACCAGCCATGGTGTCACAAGTTCCACCGTTCATGCAGTCCGAGTTTTCTGTACACGCAACTGTAGAATAATTTTAAGAAGAGAAAATCATTCATGTAGGCCTACCTATCAAGATGAGGAAGATTTCATGATAATTTCCAACCTGACCAAAAAACAATTATTTCTTGTCTTCAAGAAGTATCAAGTAAATAGAAGCGCTAATTTGGAATGTATACTGACATGTTGACTGTCATCATCAATAATGCTAAAAAAGTCAATCAACACAATCATAATAAAATTCATCTTTAATTCAAAAAGCCAAGTTTAAACTTGGAGTTTGTAAATAGCAAACTTGTCTTCCTTTTTGTTTTCTTAAAAGGAACACGCATTTACATTTGAATCAACAATTTCGATGAGTCGGTCGACTTTAGTCAAATAAAAAAGTCAATATCTTACATGATTCACAATTCTCTCCTGTGTATCCAGCTACACATGAATCACAATTTTCTCCTGTCCATCCAGCTGCACATGTGCAAGTACCAGCCATGGTGTCACAAGTTCCACCGTTCATGCAGTCCGAGTTTTCTGTACACGCAACTGTAGAATAATTTTAAGAAGAGAAAATATTCATATAGGCCTACTTATCAAGATGAGGAAGATTTCATGATAATTTCCAACCTGACGAAAAACAATTATTTTTTGTCTTCAAGAAGTATCAAGTAAATAGAAGCGCTAATTTGGAATGTATACTGACATGTTGACTGTCATCATCAATAATGCTAAAAAAGTCAATCAACACAATCATAATAAAATTCATCTTTAATTCAAAAAGCCAAGTTTAAACTTGGAGTTTGCAAATAGCAAACTTGTCTTCCTTTTTTTTTTCTTAAAAGGAACACGCATTTACATTTGAATCAACAATTTCGATGAGTCGGTCGACTTTAGTCAAATAAAAAAGTCAATATCTTACATGATTCACAATTCTCTCCTGTGTATCCAGCTACACATGAATCACAATTTTCTCCTGTCGATCCAGCTGCACAAGTGCAAGTACCAGCCATGGTGTCACAAGTTCCACCGTTCATGCAGTCCGAGTTTTCTGTACACGCAACTGTAGAATAATTTTAAGAAGAGAAAATATTCATATAGGCCTACTTATCAAGATGAGGAAGATTTCATGATAATTTCCAACCTGACGAAAAACAATTATTTTTTGTCTTCAAGAAGTATCAAGTAAATAGAAGCGCTAATTTGGAATGTATACTGACATGTTGACTGTCATCATCAATAATGCTAAAAAAGTCAATCAACACAATCATAATAAAATTCATCTTTAATTCAAAAAGCCAAGTTTAAACTTGGAGTTTGTAAATAGCAAACTTGTCTTCCTTTTTTTTTTCTTAAAAGGAACACGCATTTACATTTGAATCAACAATTTCGATGAGTCGGTCGACTTTAGTCAAATAAAAAAGTCAATATCTTACATGATTCACAATTCTCTCCTGTGTATCCAGCTACACATGAATCACAATTTTCTCCTGTCGATCCAGCTGCACAAGTGCAAGTACCAGCCATGGTGTCACAAGTTCCACCGTTCATGCAGTCCGAGTTTTCTGTACACGCAACTGTAGAATAATTTTAAGAAGAGAAAATATTCATATAGGCCTACTTATCAAGATGAGGAAGATTTCATAATCTACAACCTGACGAAAAACAATCATTTTTTGCCTTCAACAAGTATCAAGTAAATAGAAGCGCTAATTTGCAATGTAAACTGACATGTTTACTGTCATCTTCTAAAATCCTAAAAAAAGGCATTCAACACAATCATAATATACCTCCTTAAAATTCCTCTTGAATTTCAAAAGCCAAATTCAAACTTGGAGTTTGTAAATAGCAAACTTTTCTTCTCCTTTTTTTTCTCAAAAGGAACACGCATTTACATTTGAATCAACAATTTTGATGAGTCGGTCGACTTTAGTCAAATAAAAAAGTCAATATCTTACATGATTCACAATTCTCTCCTGTGTATCCAGCTACACATGAATCACAATTTTCTCCTGTCCATCCAGCTGCACATGTGCAAGTACCAGTCATGGTGTCACAAGTTCCTCCGTTCATGCAGTCCGAGTTTTCTGTACACGCAACTGTAGAATAATTTTAAGAAAAGAAAACATTCATGTAGGCCTACTTATCAAGATGAGGAAGATTTCATGATAATTTCCAACCTGACGAAAAACAATTATTTTTTGTCTTCAAGAAGTATCAAGTAAATAGAAGCGCTAATTTGGAATGTATACTGACATGTTGACTGTCATCATCAATAATGCTAAAAAAGTCAATCAACACAATCATAATAAAATTCATTCTTTAATTCAAAAAGCCAAGTTTAAACTTGGAGTTTGCAAATAGCAAACTTGTCTTCCTTTTTTTTTTCTTAAAAGAACACGCATTTACATTTGAATCAACAATTTCGATGAGTCGGTCGACTTTAGTCAAATAAAAAAGTCAATATCTTACATGATTCACAATTCTCTCCTGTGTATCCAGCTACACATGAATCACAATTTTCTCCTGTCGATCCAGCTGCACAAGTGCAAGTACCAGCCATGGTGTCACAAGTTCCACCGTTCATGCAGTCCGAGTTTTCTGTACACGCAACTGTAGAATAATTTTAAGAAGAGAAAATATTCATATAGGCCTACTTATCAAGATGAGGAAGATTTCATAATCTACAACCTGACGAAAAACAATCATTTTTTGCCTTCAACAAGTATCAAGTAAATAGAAGCGCTAATTTGCAATGTAAACTGACATGTTTACTGTCATCTTCTAAAATCCTAAAAAAAGGCATTCAACACAATCATAATATACTCCTTAAAATTCCTCTTGAATTTCAAAAGCCAAATTCAAACTTGGAGTTTGTAAATAGTAAACTTTTCTTCTCCTTTTTTTTCTCAAAAGGAACACGCATTTACATTTGAATCAACAATTTTGATGAGTCGGCCGACTTTAGTCAAATAAAAAAGTCAATATCTTACATGATTCACAATTCTCTCCTGTGTATCCAGCTACACATGAATCACAATTTTCTCCTGTCCATCCAGCTGCACATGTGCAAGTACCAGTCATGGTGTCACAAGTTCCTCCGTTCATGCAGTCCGAGTTTTCTGTACACGCAACTGTAGAATAATTTTAAGAAAAGAAAACATTCATGTAGGCCTACTTATCAAGATGAGGAAGATTTCATGATAATTTCCAACCTGACGAAAAACAATTATTTTTTGTCTTCAAGAAGTATCAAGTAAATAGAAGCGCTAATTTGGAATGTATACTGACAAGTTGACTGTCATCATCAATAATGCTAAAAAAGTCAATCAACACAATCATAATAAAATTCTTCTTTAATTCAAAAAGCCAAGTTTAAACTTGGAGTTTGCAAAGAGCAAACTTGTCTTCCTTTTTTTTTTCTTAAAAAGAACACGCATTTACATTTGAATCAACAATTTCGATGAGTCGGTCGACTTTAGTCAAATAAAAAAGTCAATATCTTACATGATTCACAATTCTCTCCTGTGTATCCAGCTACACATGAATCACAATTTTCTCCTGTCGATCCAGCTGCACAAGTGCAAGTACCAGCCATGGTGTCACAAGTTCCACCGTTCATGCAGTCCGAGTTTTCTGTACACGCAACTGTAGAATAATTTTAAGAAGAGAAAATATTCATATAGGCCTACTTATCAAGATGAGGAAGATTTCATGATAATTTCCAACCTGACGAAAAACAATTATTTCTTGTCTTCAAGAAGTATCAAGTAAATAGAAGCGCTAATTTGGAATGTATACTGACATGTTGACTGTCAAATCAATAATGCTAAAAAAGTCAATCAACACAATCATAATAAAATTCATCTTTAATTCAAAAAGCCAAGTTTAAACTTGGAGTTTGCAAATAGCAAACTTGTCTTCCTTTTTTTTTTCTTAAAAGGAACACGCATTTACATTTGAATCAACAATTTCGATGAGTCGGTCGACTTTAGTCAAATAAAAAAGTCAATATCTTACATGATTCACAATTCTCTCCTGTGTATCCAGCTACACATGAATCACAATTTTCTCCTGTCGATCCAGCTGCACAAGTGCAAGTACCAGCCATGGTGTCACAAGTTCCACCGTTCATGCAGTCCGAGTTTTCTGTACACGCAACTGTGGAATAATTTTAAGAAGAGAAAATATTCATATAGGCCTACTTATCAAGATGAGGAAGATTTCATGATAATTTCCAACCTGACGAAAAACAATTATTTTTGTCTTCAAGAAGTATCAAGTAAATAGAAACGCTAATTTGGAATGTATACTGACATGTTGACTGTCATCATCAATAATGCTAAAAAAGTCAATCAACACAATCATAATAAAATTCATCTTTAATTCAAAAAGCCAAGTTTAAACTTGGAGTTTGTAAATAGCAAACTTGTCTTCCTTTTTGTTTTCTTAAAAGGAACACGCATTTACATTTGAATCAACAATTTCGATGAGTCGGTCGACTTTAGTCAAATAAAAAAGTCAATATCTTACATGATTCACAATTCTCTCCTGTGTATCCAGCTACACATGAATCACAATTTTCTCCTGTCGATCCAGCTGCACAAGTGCAAGTACCAGCCATGGTGTCACAAGTTCCATCCGTTCATGCAGTCCGAGTTTTCTGTACACGCAACTGTAGAATAATTTTAAGAAGAGAAAATATTCATATAGGCCTACTTATCAAGATGAGGAAGATTTCATAATCTACAACCTGATCGAAAAACAATGATTTTTTTGCCTTCAACAGTATCAAGTAAATAGAAGCGCTAATTTGCAATGTAAACTGACATGTTTACTGTCATCTTCTAAAATCCTAAAAAAAGGCATTCAACACAATCATGATATACTTGCCTAAAATTCCTCTTTAATTCAAAAAGCCAAATTCAAACTTGGAGTTTGTAAATAGCAAACTTTTCTTCTCCTTTTTTTTCTCAAAAGGAACACGCATTTACATTTGAATCAACAATTTTGATGAGTCGGTCGACTTTAGTCAAATAAAAAAGTCAATATCTTACATGATTCACAATTCTCTCCTGTGTATCCAGCTACACATGAATCACAATTTTCTCCTGTCCATCCAGCTGCACATGTGCAAGTACCAGTCATGGTGTCACAAGTTCCTCCGTTCATGCAGTCCGAGTTTTCTGTACACGCAACTGTAGAATAATTTTAAGAAAAGAAAACATTCATGTAGGCCTACTTATCAAGATGAGGAAGATTTCATGATAATTTCCAACCTGACGAAAAACAATTATTTCTTGTCTTCAAGAAGTATCAAGTAAATAGAAGCGCTAATTTGGAATGTATACTGACAATGTTGACTGTCATCATCAATAATGCTAAAAAAGTCAATCAACACAATCATAATAAAATTCATCTTTAATTCAAAAAGCCAAGTTTAAACTTGGAGTTTGTAAATAGCAAACTTGTCTTCCTTTTTGTTTTCTTAAAAGGAACACGCATTTACATTTGAATCAACAATTTCGATGAGTCGGTCGACTTTAGTCAAATAAAAAAGTCAATATCTTACATGATTCACAATTCTCTCCTGTGTATCCAGCTACACATGAATCACAATTTTCTCCTGTCCATCCAGCTGCACAAGTGCAAGTACCAGCCATGGTGTCACAAGTTCCTCCGTTCATGCAGTCCGAGTTTTCTGTACACGCAACTGTAGAATAATTTTAAGAATAGAAAACATTCATGTAGGCCTACCTATCAAGATGAGGAAGATTTCATGATAATTTCCAACCTGACGAAAAACGATCATTTTATGTCTTCAAGAAGGATCAAGTAAATATAAGCGCTAATTTGGAATGTATACTGACATGTTGACTGTCATCATCAATAATGCTAAAAAAGTCAATCAACACAATCATAATAAAATTCATCTTTAATTCAAAAAGCCAAGTTTAAACTTGGAGTTTGTAAATAGCAAACTTGTCTTCCTTTTTGTTTTCTTAAAAGGAACACGCATTTACATTTGAATCAACAATTTCGATGAGTCGGTCGACTTTAGTCAAATAAAAAAGTCAATATCTTACATGATTCACAATTCTCTCCTGTGTATCCAGCTACACATGAATCACAATTTTCTCCTGTCGATCCAGCTGCACAAGTGCAAGTACCAGCCATGGTGTCACAAGTTCCACCGTTCATGCAGTCCGAGTTTTCTGTACACGCAACTGTAGAATAATTTTAAGAAGAGAAAATATTCATATAGGCCTACTTATCAAGATGAGGAAGATTTCATGATAATTTCCAACCTGACGAAAAACAATTATTTCTTGTCTTCAAGAAGTATCAAGTAAATAGAAGCGCTAATTTGGAATGTATACTGACATGTTGACTGTCATCATCAATAATGCTAAAAAAGTCAATCAACACAATCATAATAAAATTCATCTTTAATTCAAAAAGCCAAGTTTAAACTTGGAGTTTGTAAATAGCAAACTTGTCTTCCTTTTTTTTTCTTAAAAGGAACACGCATTTACATTTGAATCAACAATTTCGATGAGTCGGTCGACTTTAGTCAAATAAAAAAGTCAATATCTTACATGATTCACAATTCTCTCCTGTGTATCCAGCTACACATGAATCACAATTTTCTCCTGTCGATCCAGCTGCACAAGTGCAAGTACCAGCCATGGTGTCACAAGTTCCACCGTTCATGCAGTCCGAGTTTTCTGTACACGCAACTGTAGAATAATTTTAAGAAGAGAAAATATTCATATAGGCCTACTTATCAAGATGAGGAAGATTTCATGATAATTTCCAACCTGACGAAAAACAATTATTTTTGTCTTCAAGAAGTATCAAGTAAATAGAAAGCGCTAATTTGGAATGTATACTGACATGTTGACTGTCATCATCAATAATGCTAAAAAAGTCAATCAACACAATCATAATAAAATTCATCTTTAATTCAAAAAGCCAAGTTTAAACTTGGAGTTTGTAAATAGCAAACTTGTCTTCCTTTTTTTTTCTTAAAAGGAACACGCATTTACATTTGAATCAACAATTTCGATGAGTCGGTCGACTTTAGTCAAATAAAAAAGTCAATATCTTACATGATTCACAATTCTCTCCTGTGTATCCAGCTACACATGAATCAC
Source organism: Echinometra lucunter (assembly GCA_029962745.1). Taxonomy (NCBI): domain Eukaryota; kingdom Metazoa; phylum Echinodermata; class Echinoidea; order Camarodonta; family Echinometridae; genus Echinometra; species Echinometra lucunter. The sequence continues at coordinate 16,416 of JAPZVO010000414.1, read as the reverse complement.
AATTTTCTCCTGTCGATCCAGCTGCACAAGTGCAAGTACCAGCCATGGTGTCACAAGTTCCTCCGTTCATGCAGTCCGAGTTTTCTGTACACGCAACTGTAGAATAATTTTAAGAAGAGAAAATATTCATATAGGCCTACTTATCAAGATGAGGAAGATTTCATGATAATCTACAACCTGACGAAAAACAATCATTTTTTGTCTTCAAGAAGTATCAAGTAAATAGAAGCGCTAATTTGGAATGTATACTGACATGTTTACTGTCATCATTCAATAATGCTAAAAAAGTCAATTCAACACAATCATAATATACCTCCTTAAATTCCTCTTAATTCAAAAGCCAAAGTTTAAACTTGGAGTTTGTAAATAGCAAACTTGTCTTCCTTTTTTTTTCTTCAAAAGGAACACGCATTACATTTGAATCAACAATTTCGATGAGTCGGTCCGACTTTAGTCAAATAAAAAAGTCAATATCTTACATGATTCACAATTCTCTCCTGTGTATCCAGCTACACATGAATCACAATTTTCTCCTGTCCATCCAGCTGCACAAGTGCAAGTACCAGCCATGGTGTCACAAGTTCCTCCGTTCATGCAGTCCGAGTTTTCTGTACACGCAACTGTAGAATAATTTTAAGAATAGAAAACATTCATGTAGGCCTACTATCAAGATGAGGAAGATTTCATGATAATTTCCAACCTGACGAAAAAACAATTATTTTTGTCTTCAAGAAGTATCAAGTAAATATAAGCGCTAATTTGGAATGTATACTGACATGTTGACTGTCATCATCAATAATGCTAAAAAAGTCAATCAACACAATCATAATAAAATTCATCTTTAATTCAAAAAGCCAAGTTTAAACTTGGAGTTTGTAAATAGCAAACTTGTCTTCCTTTTTTTTTTCTTAAAAGGAACACGCATTTACATTTGAATCAACAATTTCGATGAGTCGGTCGACTTTAGTCAAATAAAAAAGTCAATATCTTACATGATTCACAATTCTCTCCTGTGTATCCAGCTACACATGAATCACAATTTTCTCCTGTCCATCCAGCTGCACATGTGCAAGTACCAGCCATGGTGTCACAAGTTCCTCCGTTCATGCAGTCCGAGTTTTCTGTACACGCAACTGTAGAATAATTTTAAGAAGAGAAAATATTCATATAGGCCTACTTATCAAGATGAGGAAGATTTCATGATAATTTCCAACCTGACGAAAAACAATTATTTCTTGTCTTCAAGAAGTATCAAGTAAATAGAAGCGCTAATTTGGAATGTATACTGACATGTTGACTGTCATCATCAATAATGCTAAAAAAGTCAATCAACACAATCATAATAAAATTCATCTTTAATTCAAAAAGCCAAGTTTAAACTTGGAGTTTGTAAATAGCAAACTTGTCTTCCTTTTTTTTTTCTTAAAAGGAACACGCATTTACATTTGAATCAACAATTTCGATGAGTCGGTCGACTTTAGTCAAATAAAAAAGTCAATATCTTACATGATTCACAATTCTCTCCTGTGTATCCAGCTACACATGAATCACAATTTTCTCCTGTCGATCCAGCTGCACAAGTGCAAGTACCAGCCATGGTGTCACAAGTTCCACCGTTCATGCAGTCCGAGTTTTCTGTACACGCAACTGTAGAATAATTTTAAGAAGAGAAAATATTCATATAGGCCTACTTATCAAGATGAGGAAGATTTCATGATAATTTCCAACCTGACGAAAAACAATTATTTTCTTGTCTTCAAGAAGTATCAAGTAAATAGAAGCGCTAATTTGGAATGTATACTGACATGTTGACTGTCATCATCAATAATGCTAAAAAGTCAATCAACACAATCATAATAAAATTCATCTTTAATTCAAAAAGCCAAGTTTAAACTTGGAGTTTGTAAATAGCAAACTTGTCTTCCTTTTTGTTTTCTTAAAAGGAACACGCATTTACATTTGAATCAACAATTTCGATGAGTCGGTCGACTTTAGTCAAATAAAAAAGTCAATATCTTACATGATTCACAATTCTCTCCTGTGTATCCAGCTACACATGAATCACAATTTTCTCCTGTCGATCCAGCTGCACAAGTGCAAGTACCAGCCATGGTGTCACAAGTTCCACCGTTCATGCAGTCCGAGTTTTCTGTACACGCAACTGTAGAATAATTTTAAGAAGAGAAAATATTCATATAGGCCTACTTATCAAGATGAGGAAGATTTCATAATCTACAACCTGACGAAAAACAATTATTTTTTGTCTTCAACAAGTATCAAGTAAATAGAAGCGCTAATTTGCAATGTAAACTGACATGTTTACTGTCATCTTCTAATAATCCTAAAAAAGGCATTCAACACAATCATAATATACCTCCTAAAATTCCTCTTTAATTTCAAAAGCCAATTCAAACTTGGAGTTTGTAAATAGCAAACTTTTCTTCTCCTTTTTTTTTCTCAAAAGGAACACGCATTTACATTTGAATCAACAATTTCGATGAGTCGGTCGACTTTAGTCAAATAAAAAAGTCAATATCTTACATGATTCACAATTCTCTCCTGTGTATCCAGCTACACATGAATCACAATTTTCTCCTGTCGATCCAGCTGCACAAGTGCAAGTACCAGCCATGGTGTCACAGGTTCCACCGTTCATGCAGTCCGAGTTTTCTGTACACGCAACTGTAGAATAATTTTAAGAAAAGAAAACATTCATGTAGGCCTACTTATCAAGATGAGGAAGATTTCATGATAATTTCCAACCTGACGAAAAACAATTATTTTTGTCTTCAAGAAGTATCAAGTAAATAGAAGCGCTAATTTGGAATGTATACTGACATGTTGACTGTCATCATCAATAATGCTAAAAAAGTCAATCAACACAATCATAATAAAATTCATCTTTAATTCAAAAAGCCAAGTTTAAACTTGGAGTTTGTAAATAGCAAACTTGTCTTCCTTTTTGTTTTCTTAAAAGGAACACGCATTTACATTTGAATCAACAATTTCGATGAGTCGGTCGACTTTAGTCAAATAAAAAAGTCAATATCTTACATGATTCACAATTCTCTCCTGTGTATCCAGCTACACATGAATCACAATTTTCTCCTGTCGATCCAGCTGCACAAGTGCAAGTACCAGCCATGGTGTCACAAGTTCCACCGTTCATGCAGTCCGAGTTTTCTGTACACGCAACTGTAGAATAATTTTAAGAAGAGAAAATATTCATATAGGCCTACTTATCAAGATGAGGAAGATTTCATGATAATTTCCAACCTGACGAAAAAACAATTATTTCTTGTCTTCAAGAAGTATCAAGTAAATAGAAGCGCTAATTTGGAATGTATACTGACATGTTGACTGTCATAATCAATAATGCTAAAAAAGTCAATCAACACAATCATAATAAAATTCATCTTTAATTCAAAAAGCCAAGTTTAAACTTGGAGTTTGTAAATAGCAAACTTGTCTTCCTTTTTGTTTTCTTAAAAGGAACACGCATTTACATTTGAATCAACAATTTCGATGAGTCGGTCGACTTTAGTCAAATAAAAAAGTCAATATCTTACATGATTCACAATTCTCTCCTGTGTATCCAGCTACACATGAATCACAATTTTCTCCTGTCGATCCAGCTGCACAAGTGCAAGTACCAGCCATGGTGTCACAAGTTCCATCCGTTCATGCAGTCCGAGTTTTCTGTACACGCAACTGTAGAATAATTTTAAGAAGAGAAAATATTCATATAGGCCTACTTATCAAGATGAGGAAGATTTCATGATAATTTCCAACCTGACGAAAAACAATTATTTTTTGTCTTCAAGAAGTATCAAGTAAATAGAAGCGCTAATTTGGAATGTATACTGACATGTTGACTGTCATCATCAATAATGCTAAAAAAGTCAATCAACACAATCATAATAAAATTCATCTTTAATTCAAAAAGCCAAGTTTAAACTTGGAGTTTGTAAATAGCAAACTTGTCTTCCTTTTTTTTTTCTTAAAAGGAACACGCATTTACATTTGAATCAACAATTTCGATGAGTCGGTCGACTTTAGTCAAATAAAAAAGTCAATATCTTACATGATTCACAATTCTCTCCTGTGTATCCAGCTACACATGAATCACAATTTTCTCCTGTCGATCCAGCTGCACAAGTGCAAGTACCAGCCATGGTGTCACAAGTTCCACCGTTCATGCAGTCCGAGTTTTCTGTACACGCAACTGTAGAATAATTTTAAGAAGAGAAAATATTCATATAGGCCTACTTATCAAGATGAGGAAGATTTCATAATCTACAACCTGACGAAAAACAATCATTTTTGTCTTCAAGAAGTATCAAGTAAATAGAAGCGCTAATTTGGAATGTAAACTGACATGTTTACTGTCATCATTCTAATAATCCTAAAAAAGGTCAATCAACACAATCATAATAAAATTCATCTTTAATTCAAAAGCCAAATTTCAAACTTGGAGTTTGTAAATAGCAAACTTGTCTTCTCCTTTTTTTTCTTAAAAGGAACACGCATTTACATTTGAATCAACAATTTTGATGAGTCGGTCGACTTTAGTCAAATAAAAAAGTCAATATCTTACATGATTCACAATTCTCTCCTGTGTATCCAGCTACACATGAATCACAATTTTCTCCTGTCCATCCAGCTGCACAATGTGCAAGTACCAGTCATGGTGTCACAAGTTCCTACCGTTCATGCAGTCCGAGTTTTCTGTACACGCAACTGTAGAATAATTTTAAGAAAAGAAAACATTCATGTAGGCCTACTTATCAAGATGAGGAAGATTTCATGATAATTTCCAACCTGACGAAAAACAATTATTTTTTGTCTTCAAGAAGTATCAAGTAAATAGAAGCGCTAATTTGGAATGTATACTGACATGTTGACTGTCATCATCAATAATGCTAAAAAAGTCAATCAACACAATCATAATAAAATTCATTCTTTAATTCAAAAAGCCAAGTTTAAACTTGGAGTTTGCAAAGAGCAAACTTGTCTTCCTTTTTTTTTCTTAAAAGGAACACGCATTTACATTTGAATCAACAATTTCGATGAGTCGGTCGACTTTAGTCAAATAAAAAAGTCAATATCTTACATGATTCACAATTCTCTCCTGTGTATCCAGCTACACATGAATCACAATTTTCTCCTGTCGATCCAGCTGCACAAGTGCAAGTACCAGCCATGGTGTCACAAGTTCCACCGTTCATGCAGTCCGAGTTTTCTGTACACGCAACTGTAGAATAATTTTAAGAAGAGAAAATATTCATATAGGCCTACTTATCAAGATGAGGAAGATTTCATGATAATTTCCAACCTGACGAAAAACAATTATTTCTTGTCTTCAAGAAGTATCAAGTAAATAGAAGCGCTAATTTGGAATGTATACTGACATGTTGACTGTCATCAATCAATAATGCTAAAAAAGTCAATCAACACAATCATAATAAAATTCATCTTTAATTCAAAAAGCCAAGTTTAAACTTGGAGTTTGCAAATAGCAAACTTGTCTTCCTTTTTTTTTTCTTAAAAGGAACACGCATTTACATTTGAATCAACAATTTCGATGAGTCGGTCGACTTTAGTCAAATAAAAAAGTCAATATCTTACATGATTCACAATTCTCTCCTGTGTATCCAGCTACACATGAATCACAATTTTCTCCTGTCGATCCAGCTGCACAAGTGCAAGTACCAGCCATGGTGTCACAAGTTCCACCGTTCATGCAGTCCGAGTTTTCTGTACACGCAACTGTAGAATAATTTTAAGAAGAGAAAATATTCATATAGGCCTACTTATCAAGATGAGGAAGATTTCATGATAATTTCCAACCTGACGAAAAACAATTATTTTTTGTCTTCAAGAAGTATCAAGTAAATAGAAACGCTAATTTGGAATGTATACTGACATGTTGACTGTCATCATCAATAATGCTAAAAAAGTCAATCAACACAATCATAATAAAATTCATCTTTAATTCAAAAAGCCAAGTTTAAACTTGGAGTTTGTAAATAGCAAACTTGTCTTCCTTTTTGTTTTCTTAAAAGGAACACGCATTTACATTTGAATCAACAATTTCGATGAGTCGGTCGACTTTAGTCAAATAAAAAAGTCAATATCTTACATGATTCACAATTCTCTCCTGTGTATCCAGCTACACATGAATCACAATTTTCTCCTGTCGATCCAGCTGCACATGTGCAAGTACCAGCCATGGTGTCACAAGTTCCACCGTTCATGCAGTCCGAGTTTTCTGTACACGCAACTGTAGAATAATTTTAAGAAGAGAAAATATTCATATAGGCCTACTTATCAAGATGAGGAAGATTTCATAATTTACAACCTGACGAAAAACAATGATTTTTTTTGCCTTCAACAAGTATCAAGTAAATAGAAGCGCTAATTTGCAATGTAAACTGACATGTTTACTGTCATCTTCTAAAATCCTAAAAAAGGCATTCAACACAATCATAATATACTTGCCTAAAATTCCTCTTTAATTCAAAAGCCAAATTTAAACTTGGAGTTTGTAAATAGCAAACTTTTCTTCTCCTTTTTTTTTCTCAAAAGGAACACGCATTTACATCTGAATCAACAATTTTGATGAGTCGGTCGACTTTAGTCAAATAAAAAGTCAATATCTTACATGATTCACAATTCTCTCCTGTGTATCCAGCTACACATGAATCACAATTTTCTCCTGTCCATCCAGATGCACATGTGCAAGTACCAGCCATGGTGTCACAAGTTCCTCCGTTCATGCAGTCCGAGTTTTCTGTACACGCAACTGTAGAATAATTTTAAGAAAAGAAAACATTCATGTAGGCCTACTTATCAAGATGAGGAAGATTTCATGATAATTTCCAACCTGCCGAAAAACAATTATTTCTTGTCTTCAAGAAGTATCAAGTAAATAGAAGCGCTAATTTGGAATGTATACTGACATGTTTACTGTCATCATCAATAATGCTAAAAAAGTCAATCAACACAATCATAATAAAATTCATCTTTAATTCAAAAAGCCAAGTTTAAACTTGGAGTTTGTAAATAGCAAACTTGTCTTCCTTTTTGTTTTCTTAAAATGAACACGCATTTACATTTGAATCAACAATTTCGATGAGTCGGTCGACTTTAGTCAAATAAAAAAGTCAATATCTTACATGATTCACAATTCTCTCCTGTGTATCCAGCTACACATGAATCACAATTTTCTCCTGTCCGATCCAGCTGCACAAGTGCAAGTACCAGCCATGGTGTCACAAGTTCCTCCGTTCATGCAGTCCGAGTTTTCTGTACACGCAACTGTAGAATAATTTTAAGAATAGAAAACATTCATGTAGGCCTACCTATCAAGATGAGGAAGATTTCATGATAATTTCCAACCTGACGAAAAACGATTCATTTTTATGTCTTCAAGAAGGATCAAGTAAATATAAGCGCTAATTTGGAATGTATACTGACATGTTGACTGTCATCATCAATAATGCTAAAAAAGTCAATCAACACAATCATAATAAAATTCATCTTTAATTCAAAAGCCAAGTTTAAACTTGGAGTTTGTAAATAGCAAACTTGTCTTCCTTTTGTTTTCTTAAAAGGAACACGCATTTACATTTGAATCAACAATTTCGATGAGTCGGTCGACTTTAGTCAAATAAAAAAGTCAATATCTTACATGATTCACAATTCTCTCCTGTGTATCCAGCTACACATGAATCACAATTTTCTCCTGTCGATCCAGCTGCACAAGTGCAAGTACCAGCCATGGTGTCACAAGTTCCATCCGTTCATGCAGTCCGAGTTTTCTGTACACGCAACTGTAGAATAATTTTAAGAATAGAAAACATTCATGTAGGCCTACCTATCAAGATGAGGAAGATTTCATGATAATTTCCAACCTGACGAAAAACGATCATTTTTATGTCTTCAAGAAGGATCAAGTAAATATAAGCGCTAATTTAGAATGTATACTGACATGTTGACTGTCATCATCAATAATGCTAAAAAAGTCAATCAACACAATCATAATAAAATTCATCTTTAATTCAAAAAGCCAATTTTAAACTTGGAGTTTGTAAATAGCAAACTTGTCTTCCTTTTTGTTTTCTTAAAATGAACACGCATTTACATTTGAATCAACAATTTCGATGAGTCGGTCGACTTTAGTCAAATAAAAAAGTCAATATCTTACATGATTCACAATTCTCTCCTGTGTATCCAGCTACACAGGAATCACAATTTTCTCGTGTCGATCCAGCTGCACAAGTGCAAGTACCAGCCATGGTGTCACAGGTTCCACCGTTCATGCAGTCCGAGTTTTCTGTACACGCAACTGTAGAATAATTTTAAGAAAAGAAAACATTCATGTAGGCCTACCTATCAAGTTGAGGAAGATTTCATGATAATTTCCAACCTGACGAAAAACAATTATTTTTTATCTTCAAGAAATATCAAGTAAATAGAAGCGCTAATTTGGAATGTAAACTGACATGTTGACTGTCATCATCAATAATGCTAAAAAAAGTCAATCAACACAATCATAATAAAATTCATCTTTAATTCAAAAAGCCAAGTTTAAACTTGGAGTTTGTAAATAGCAAACTTGTCTTCCTTTTTGTTTTCTTAAAAGGAACACGCATTTACATTTGAATCAACAATTTCGATGAGTCGGTCGACTTTAGTCAAATAAAAAAGTCAATATCTTACATGATTCACAATTCTCTCCTGTGTATCCAGCTACACATGAATCACAATTTTCTCCTGTCGATCCAGCTGCACAAGTGCAAGTACCAGCCATGGTGTCACAAGTTCCTCCGTTCATGCAGTCCGAGTTTTCTGTACACGCAACTGTAGAATAATTTTAAGAATAGAAAACATTCATGTAGGCCTACCTATCAAGATGAGGAAGATTTCATGATAATTTCCAACCTGACGAAAAACGATCATTTTTATGTCTTCAAGAAGGATCAAGTAAATATAAGCGCTAATTTGGAATGTATACTGACATGTTGACTGTCATCATCATAATGCTAAAAAGTCAATCAACACAATCATAATAAAATTCATCTTTAATTCAAAAAGCCAAGTTTAAACTTGGAGTTTGTAAATAGCAAACTTGTCTTCCTTTTTGTTTTCTTAAAAGGAACACGCATTTACATTTGAATCAACAATTTCGATGAGTCGGTCGACTTTAGTCAAATAAAAAAGTCAATATCTTACATGATTCACAATTCTCTCCTGTGTATCCAGCTACACATGAATCACAATTTTCTCCTGTCGATCCAGCTGCACAAGTGCAAGTACCAGCCATGGTGTCACAAGTTCCTCCGTTCATGCAGTCCGAGTTTTCTGTACACGCAACTGTAGAATAATTTTAAGAATAGAAAACATTCATGTAGGGCTACCTATCAAGATGAGGAAGATTTCATAATCTACAACCTGACGAAAAACAATCATTTTTTGCCTTCAACAAGTATCAAGTAAATAGAAGCGCTAATTTGCAATGTAAACTGACATGTTTACTGTCATCTTCTAAAATCCTAAAAAAAGGCATTCAACACAATCATAATATACCTCCTTAAAATTCCTCTTGAATTTCAAAAAGCCAAGTTTAAACTTGGAGTTTGTAAATAGCAAACTTGTCTTCTCTTTTTTTTTTCTTAAAAGGAACACGCCATTTACATTTGAATCAACAATTTCGATGAGTCGGTCGACTTTAGTCAAATAAAAAAGTCAATATCTTACATGATTCACAATTCTCTCCTGTGTATCCAGCTACACATGAATCACAATTTTCTCCTGTCGATCCAGCTGCACAAGTGCAACTACCAGCCATGGTGTCACAAGTTCCTCCGTTCATGCAGTCCGAGTTTTCTGTACACGCAACTGTAGAATAATTTTAAGAATAGAAAACATTCATGTAGGGCTACCTATCAAGATGAGGAAGATTTCATAATCTACAACCTGACGAAAAACAATTATTTTTTATCTTCAAGAAGTATCAAGTAAATAGAAGCGCTAATTTGGAATGTAAACTGACATGTTTACTGTCATCTTCTAAAATCCTAAAAAAAGGCATTCAACACAATCATAATATACCTCCTTAAAATTCCTCTTGAATTTCAAAAGCCAAATTCAAACTTGGAGTTTGTAAATAGCAAACTTTTCTTCTCCTTTTTTTCTCAAAAGGAACACGCATTTACATTTGAATCAACAATTTTGATGAGTCGGTCGACTTTAGTCAAATAAAAAAGTCAATATCTTACATGATTCACAATTCTCTCCTGTGTATCCAGCTACACATGAATCACAATTTTCTCCTGTCCATTCAGCTGCACATGTGCAAGTACCAGTCATGGTGTCACAAGTTCCACCGTTCATGCAGTCCGAGTTTTCTGTACACGCAACTGTAGAATAATTTTAAGAAAGAAAATATTCAGTAGGCCTACTATCAAGATGAGGAAGATTTCATGATAATTTCCAACCTGACGAAAAACAATTATTTTTGTCTTCAAGAAGTATCAAGTAAATAGAAGCGCTAATTTGGAATGTATACTGACATGTTGACTGTCATCATCAATAATGCTAAAAAGTCAATCAACACAATCATAATAAAATTCTTCTTTAATTCAAAAAGCCAAGTTTAAACTTGAAGTTTGCAAATAGCAAACTTGTCTTCCTTTTTTTTTTCTTAAAAAGAACACGCATTTACATTTGAATCAACAATTTCGATGAGTCGGTCGACTTTAGTCAAATAAAAAAGTCAATATCTTACATGATTCACAATTCTCTCCTGTGTATCCAGCTACACATGAATCACAATTTTCTCCTGTCGATCCAGCTGCACAAGTGCAAGTACCAGCCATGGTGTCACAAGTTCCACCGTTCATGCAGTCCGAGTTTTCTGTACACGCAACTGTAGAATAATTTTAAGAAGAGAAAATATTCATATAGGCCTACTTATCAAGATGAGGAAGATTTCATGATAATTTCCAACCTGACAAAAAAACAATTATTTCTTGTCTTCAAGAAGTATCAAGTAAATAGAAGCGCTAATTTGGAATGTATACTGACATGTTGACTGTCATAATCAATAATGCTAAAAAAGTCAATCACACAATCATAATAAAATTCATCTTTAATTCAAAAAGCCAAGTTTAAACTTGGAGTTTGCAAATAGCAAACTTGTCTTCCTTTTTTTTTTCTTAAAAGGAACACGCATTTACATTTGAATCAACAATTTCGATGAGTCGGTCGACTTTAGTCAAATAAAAAAGTCAATATCTTACATGATTCACAATTCTCTCCTGTGTATCCAGCTACACATGAATCACAATTTTCTCCTGTCGATCCAGCTGCACAAGTGCAAGTACCAGCCATGGTGTCACAAGTTCCACCGTTCATGCAGTCCGAGTTTTCTGTACACGCAACTGTGGAATAATTTTAAGAAGAGAAAATATTCATATAGGCCTACTTATCAAGATGAGGAAGATTTCATGATAATTTCCAACCTGACGAAAAACAATTATTTTTGTCTTCAGAAGTATCAAGTAAATAGAAACGCTAATTTGGAATGTATACTGACATGTTTACTGTCAATCATCAATAATGCTAAAAAAGTCAATCAACACAATCATAATAAAATTCATCTTTAATTCAAAAAGCCAAGTGTTAAACTTGGAGTTTGTAAATAGCAAACTTGTCTTCCTTTTTGTTTTCTTAAAATGAACACGCATTTACATTTGAATCAACAATTTCGATGAGTCGGTCGACTTTAGTCAAATAAAAAAGTCAATATCTTACATGATTCACAATTCTCTCCTGTGTATCCAGCTACACATGAATCACAATTTTCTCGTGTCGATCCAGCTGCACAAGTGCAAGTACCAGCCATGGTGTCACAGGTTCCACCGTTCATGCAGTCCGAGTTTTCTGTACACGCAACTGTAGAATAATTTTAAGAAAAGAAAACATTCATGTAGGCCTACCTATCAAGTTGAGGAAGATTTCATGATAATTTCCAACCTGACGAAAAACAATTATTTTTTATCTTCAAGAAATATCAAGTAAATAGAAGCGCTAATTTGGAATGTAAACTGACATGTTGACTGTCATCATCAATAATGCTAAAAAAAGTCAATCAACACAATCATAATAAAACTCATCTTTAATTCAAAAAGCCAAGTTTAAACTTGGAGTTTGTAAATAGCAAACTTGTCTTCCTTTTTGTTTTCTTAAAAGGAACACGCATTTACATTTGAATCAACAATTTCGATGAGTCGGTCGACTTTAGTCAAATAAAAAAGTCAATATCTTACATGATTCACAATTCTCTCCTGTGTATCCAGCTACACAGGAATCACAATTTTCTCCTGTCGATCCAGCTGCACAAGTGCAAGTACCAGCCATGGTGTCACAAGTTCCTCCGTTCATGCAGTCCGAGTTTTCTGTACACGCAACTGTAGAATAATTTTAAGAATAGAAAACATTCATGTAGGCCTACCTATCAAGATGAGGAAGATTTCATGATAATTTCCAACCTGACGAAAAACGATCATTTTTATGCCTTCAAGAAGGATCAAGTAAATATAAGCGCTAATTTGGAATGTATACTGACATGTTGACTGTCATCATCAATAATGCTAAAAAAAGTCAATCAACACAATCATAATAAAATTCATCTTTAATTCAAAAAGCCAAGTTTAAACTTGGAGTTTGTAAATAGCAAACTTGTCTTCCTTTTTGTTTTCTTAAAAGGAACACGCATTTACATTTGAATCAACAATTTCGATGAGTCGGTCGACTTTAGTCAAATAAAAAAGTCAATATCTTACATGATTCACATTCTCTCCTGTGTATCCAGCTACACATGAATCACAATTTTCTCCTGTCGATCCAGCTGCACAAGTGCAAGTACCAGCCATGGTGTCACAAGTTCCTCCGTTCATGCAGTCCGAGTTTTCTGTACACGCAACTGTAGAATAATTTTAAGAATAGAAAACATTCATGTAGGGCTACCTATCAAGATGAGGAAGATTTCATAATCTACAACCTGACGAAAAACAATCATTTTTTGCCTTCAACAAGTATCAAGTAAATAGAAGCGCTAATTTGCAATGTAAACTGACATGTTTACTGTCATCTTCTAAAATCCTCAAAAAAGGCATTCAACACAATCATAATATACCTCCTTAAAATTCCTCTGAATTTCAAAAAGCCAAGTTTAAACTTGGAGTTTGTAAATAGCAAACTTGTCTTCCTTTTTTTTTTCTTAAAAGGAACACCCATTTACATTTGAATCAACAATTTCGATGAGTCGGTCGACTTTAGTCAAATAAAAAAAGTCAATATCTTACATGATTCACAATTCTCTCCTGTGTATCCAGCTACACATGAATCACAATTTTCTCCTGTCGATCCAGCTGCACAAGTGCAACTACCAGCCATGGTGTCACAAGTTCCTCCGTTCATGCAGTCCGAGTTTTCTGTACACGCAACTGTAGAATAATTTTAAGAATAGAAAACATTCATGTAGGGCTACCTATCAAGATGAGGAAGATTTCATAATCTACAACCTGACGAAAAACAATTATTTTTTATCTTCAAGAAGTATCAAGTAAATAGAAGCGCTAATTTGGAATGTAAACTGAACATGTTTACTGTCATCTTCTAAAATCCTAAAAAAGGCATTCAACACAATCATAATATACCTCCTTAAATGTCCTCTTGACATTTCAAAGCCAAAATCAAACTTGGAGTTTGTAAATAGCAAACTTTTCTCTCCTTTTTTCCTCAAAGGACACGCATTTACATTTGAATCAACAATTTTTGATGAGTCGGTCGACTTTTAGTCAAATAAAAAAGTCAAGATCTTACATGATTCACATTCTCTCTGTGGATCCAGCTACACAATGAATCACAATTTTCTCCTGTCCATCCAGCTGCACATGTGCAAGTACCAGTCATGGTGTCACAAGTTCCACCGTTCATGCAGTCCGAGTTTTCTGTACACGCAACTGTAGAATAATTTTAAGGAAAAGAAAACATTCATGTAGGCCTACTCTTATCAAGATGAGGAAGATTTCATGATAATTTCCAACCTGACGAAAAACATTAGTTTTTTGTCTTCAAGAAGTATCAGTAAATAGAAGCGCTAATTTGGAATGTATACTGACAAGTTGACTGTCATCAATCAATAATGCTAAAAAAGTAAATCAACACAATCATAATAAAATTCTCTTTAATTCAAAAAGCCAAGTTTAAACTTGAAGTTTGCAAAGAGCAAACTTGTCTTCCTTTTTTTTTCTTAAAAAGAACACCATTTACATTTGAATCAACAATTTTGATGAGGTCGGTCGACTTTAGTCAAATAAAAAAGTCAATATCTTACATGATTCACAATTCTCCTCCTGTGTATCCAGCTACACATGAATCACAATTTCTCCGTCGATCCAGCTGCACAAGTGCAAGTACCCAGCCATGGCCATGGTGTCACCAAGTTCCACCGTTCATGCAGTCCGAGTTTTCTGTACACGCAACTGTAGAATAATTTTAAGAAGAGAAAATATTCATATAGGCCTACTTAATCAAGATGAGGAAGATTTCATGATAATTTCCAACCTGACGAAAAACAATTATTTCTTGTCTTCAAGAGAGTATCAAGTAAATAGAAGCGCTAATTTGGAATGTTACTGACATGTGACTGGTCAAAATCAATAATGCTAAAAAAGTCAATCAACACAATCATAATAAAATTCATCTTTAATTCAAAAAGCAAAGTTTAAAAACCTTGGGGAGTTGCAAATAGCAAACTTGTCTTCCTTTTTTTTCTTAAAAAGGAACACGCATTTACATTTGATCAACAATTTCGATGAGTCGGTCGACTTTAGTCAAATAAAAAAGTCAATATTTTACATGATTCACAATTCTCTCCTGTGGTATCCAGCTACACATGAATCACCAATTTTTCTCCTGTCGATCCAGCTGCAACAAGTGCAAGTACCAGCCATGGTGTCACAAGTTCCACCCGTTCATGCAGTCCGAGTTTTCTGTACAACGCAACTGTGGAATAATTTTAGAAGAGAAATATTCAATAGGCCTACTTATCAAGATGAGGAGATTTCATGATAATTTCCAACCTGACGAAAACAATTATTTTTGTCTTCAAGAAGTATCAAGTAAATAGAAACGCTAATTTGGAATGTATACTGACATGTTGACTGTCATCATCAATAATGCTAAAAAAGTCAATCAACACAATCATAATAAAATTCATCTTTAATTCAAAAAGCCAAGTTTAAACTTGGAGTTTGTAAATAGCAAACTTGTCTTCCTTTTTTTTTTCTTAAAAGGAACACGCATTTACATTTGAATCAACAATTTCGATGAGTCGGTCGACTTTAGTCAAATAAAAAAGTCAATATCTTACATGATTCACAATTCTCTCCTGTGTATCCAGCTACACATGAATCACAATTTTCTCCTGTCGATCCAGCTGCACAAGTGCAAGTACCAGCCATGGTGTCACAAGTTCCACCGTTCATGCAGTCCGAGTTTTCTGTACACGCAACTGTAGAATAATTTTAAGAAGAGAAAATATTCATATAGGCCTACTTATCAAGATGAGGAAGATTTCATAATTTACAACCTGACGAAAAACAATGATTTTTTTCTTCAACAAGTATCAAGTAAATAGAAGCGCTAATTTGAAGAATACTGACATGTTTACTGTCATCTTCAAAATGCTAAAAAAGTCATTCAACACAATCATAATATATTCAAAATTCTCTTAATTCAAAAAGCCAAGTTTAAACTTGGAGTTTGTAAATAGCAAACTTGTCTTCTTCTTTTTTTTTTTCTTAAAAGGAACACGCATTTACATTTGAATCAACAATTTGATGAGTCGGTCGACTTTAGTCAAATAAAAAAGTCAATATCTTACATGATTCACAATTCTCTCCTGTGTATCCAGCTACACATGAATCACAATTTTCTCCTGTCGATCCAGCTGCACAAGTGCAAGTACCAGCCCATGGTGTCACAAGTTCCACCGTTCATGCAGTCCGAGTTTTCTGTACACGCAACTGTAGAATAATTTTAAGAAAAGAAAACATTCATGTAGGCCTACTTATCAAGATGAGGAAGATTTCATGATAATTTCCAACCTGACGAAAAACAATTATTTTTGTCTTCAAGAAGTATCAAGTAAATAGAAGCGCTAATTTGGAATGTATACTGACATGTTGACTGTCATCATCAATAATGCTAAAAAAGTCAATCAACACAATCATAATAAAATTCATCTTTAATTCAAAAAGCCAAGTTTAAACTTGGAGTTTGCAAATAGCAAACTTGTCTTCCTTTTTTTTTTCTTAAAAAGAACACGCATTTACATTTGAA
>JAPZVO010000413.1:0-40901 GCA_029962745.1 Echinometra lucunter | reverse complement strand
ACAGCTATCGTGAATGTGAATGCTCTTAACATAAAACCACAAGGGGCTGAACTTAGTGCTTCAAGAAGTGGCGTGACCATATTTCCATAAATGATCGAAGTTAGAAGTCAGTTGTTTATTCTTGATTTCACTTTGTAGTGATGACGTCGAGATTTGCAGATAAAGAAAAGTAAGATGTTGATAAAAATGTGTGTTACTAAAATCATAAGAATGGAGTAACAATACACTAGAACCTGTTCTCAATATTTTACAAATCATTTTGTGTAGCTCAAACTAAGCTCGCTCATTAAATCGAGAAACATGATCATTTTCGAGCAGCAAGCACTGTTATCATGGTTATTCCTTCAGCAACATGTCCAAATATCACAATATTTTTGCAGCTTTAGGTGTCAAAGTATCGAATTCTGCGCCAGATGTACATTATCAAAATCATCTATTTGGGTGGAATTTCTATTCGTTAAAAAGAAATAAACTTTTTGTCGGTAGCTCGCTTCGCTCGCTCATAGAAACACAATGGTTTCGGATGGCAAGCGACGAGTCAAAAAAATGGCATCGTAATCGAATGTATCTTAGAGATCTTAGAGAAGTATCGTATCTTTGAGAAGTATCAAAGAGTGTAATTTTTTCCTCGCTCGCTGCAATCACACGTATAAAATTTGGATACAGGATAGTTTGGGCAGGAAAACGAATTGGGCATGGAAGCGAATCGGCTGAATATTTGATTCAAATATCTTATAGGCCTCTAGTGTAATTTGATGACAAAATCATACTTTATCGTCAAAAAAGGTGTTTTTTCCTCGCTCACTTCTCTTGCTCGTATTATACAGAAACAGGGTGGTTTAGACAATGAACGACTGGACTAGCGAGGAGCTAAAATACTCGTACTTGGCAGCAAGGTTGCCACACATACCATTCAAATAATCTAAGAGACCAAGAGTATATTTTCATGACAAAATAAAAAAATTCTGTATAAAAATTATTAAAAAATCAAAATAAGAAACAGGGTGGTTCATTCTCTGAAAGGAAGTATCAACTAAAAATTTAAAAAGTCGAGCTCCCTTAACTGTTAACATTCCGTTATGTAATGAGGATCCACCTGGGTTTGAAAACAATTTCTTGTGTGCTTATTTCGAGGGACGGTAAAAAAAGACCTTTCCCCGCTCGGCTGTTTTGCTCTCTTGAACACAAATCGAAACCCATGGATGCCTCTTTGGTTGTCAGCAACCCCCCCCCCCCCCAATCAAAAAACAAAACAAAAACAATAAAAAAAAAAAAACCTTCAGCGGCCCCTGAGAGGTGACGAAAACGGGCGGGAAAACCTATTCTTTGCTACGTATATAATCAACTTAGCTAATCAACATAGCTAAATTGTGTCTACATTTGTGAGTTATAAGCCTTTCTGTATTTTGTGATTTTTTGTTCAATAACTGATGACCGTTGTCAACCATTTGTGTATATCTTAATTCGTGAGAATTCGCTGATGGCAGTGTGGTGAATATATCGAAATTAATGTCCATAAGCGAATGCTTCACATACTATATTTTTCTGGATAATGATTGTGGAGCGCATCCTCCTCGGCAACGTATTCATGGTATTGGAAAGTCCACGGAAATTTATCTTCACTGGGTGTGGTTATTTTCCTTCGCTCTTTTCTGGATACGTTGTGGGTATTATTTTCTTTCGAAAAGTGTACACAAAACTTGTAAACAGGATGGAAAGAAATACGAAGGGGAGTATTATGATTTCGTTCACCATGTTCACTGATAACCCCATCTCCCAATATGGCGATTTGTTTCCTTTGGTCTTTTGTCTTCTCCATTGTTTCAGACATGACCGGGTCAGGATATCTACTGCTCTCGGGACAGGAAAAGACAAGTTCTCCCTTTTAAGATATACGCAAATGGTCCATAAAATTCAATGGTTATAAACGAAAAGTCACGAAAAAGAAAAAGGCTTACAACTCACAAATGCATATGCAATTTAGCTCTATGTTGCAATACTTATGGCACGTGAGGGTATCTTTATTATTTCATCATATCACAAGATTTTTCCTTTCAAAATTCTTGGAAAAAAATATTTGCTGGAAAAGAAAACGAGCATCATTAATGAAAATAATAACAGGGACGCTTTTGTAATTTGCGGTTATCAATGTAAGTTCGATCTTAGCAATGAATTGCATGAGATCTGAATAAGACAGTGACACCAAGGCCCCGTCTTATAAAGAGCTGCGATTGATTGAAATCGATAGCAACTTAGAGATGGATCTAAACTGTGTACTTAAGAGATAGGAAATGTGATTAATAGGAAAGCTGCTATAAGTGGCGTACCTTGGGTAAACGCATTAATTTAGGGCGGGGATCGAAAAGTGTATGGGGGTGTAATATGTATAACATTGTTTCTATCTTGTTAACAATAAGAATAGTAATCTCAAAACAAAGTGTTTTAGGGACGTGAAGCGTGTTTTTTATTATTATTATTTTTAAATTTGGGGAAACTGACGCATCTTGCTAGGGACCACTGTGTTTTTAAATTTTGCGCGCGAACAATGACTTTTATTTGCAATGAAGGGCGCGTTACTTTTTTATCGAAATAAACTATCGGATCACTTAAGGCCTATGTGATATCTCAATTATTATATCTGGTCACCTAGCTGCAAATGATTCTGTTTTGGCGCGTCTCTAATCTATCGTTTCCTGTCCGAAACCGCCCTGTTTCTAAATAATACGAGCGAGTAAAGCGAGCGAGGAAATACAAATTCTTTTTTAAGGTAGAAGTAGTAACCCTTTCAGTAATTTACATTGTGAGCATATTAAAAAAATCTAAATTATTTGTTCGGTCATCTTACTCGCCGAATTCTTTTACTTTCCAAAAAAATATTTAACGAGCGAGCGCAGCGAGCGAGTTAAAATATATATATATTTTTTCATTGTAGAAGTGTTATTTTGTCATCAAAAGACACTATAGGCCTGTAAGATATGTAGGTAATTATATTTAATCACCTGTTTGCTGAATATGACTCCATTTAAGTATACCTCGTTCACCGTCCGAAACCATTCTGTTTTTACGTATGAGTGAGGAAATTCAGCGATATATATATATATATATGTATATATATATGGATGATTTTGTCAGAAAAATGCAGTTATTTTTTTCTTTTTTCTTTTTTTTTTTTGTGTTTTTCGTTGTTGTTCATTGTAAATTGGTGAATCACCTCACTGCCCAGATAGGTTTTTAACGGCTTCTGAAATAAGTTGATTGCCGTGCCCAAAATTATCTTGTTTCTAGCTTTTACGCGCGAGAGAGTAGCGAGCTAGGGAACGAACAAAATAGACTTTTTATTTTTATCTAGGCTTTTATCTACTGAAAGTGTATCTATATTTTCAGGTAAACTTGCACTCGTTTTCTTGGAGTTAAATGAGTGGAAGAATAGTAGCTTTTGAGATCAGATTGAGACACAAGATGAAAACTGATTCCTTTCATAAGAATACTAATTATCATAGACATTGGTTAAGTTACTTTAATGCTAGCGAGCGCTTTCCGATTTCCCATTTTCCTTTTCCTTGTTTCCCCTTTCTTTTCACTTTCCTTCTCCTTTCATTTCTCCTTCTCCCCTCCCCCGGTTTTGTTTTTTTGTTTTTGTTTTTTGCCAGCCGATTGGGGAGCACGTGCCCCCCCCCCCTGCCCCTTCACGTATTTATGCCACTGGTTGCGATCGATTTAAATCAATCACTCTTCATAAGACGGGGCCCAAGTATCACAACTGTGGTCGTACCAGAATTAGATTACTACTGACAGTGGGAAAGATACCTCCATACCATGGAACTTCTAATCTGACTGGACATTCACATTAGTAGGTCCAACCAAGGTTCATACGAATTGAAAAAAGATAAAGACTGTTTTACCTGCTTACCAACATAACAAATGAATTCACAAATACATGCGAGCTTCACACTTCCCACAATTTCATGTCCAACACCGGAATAGTGGATAGAGTGGATAATATGCGGCACTGCAGACCTACAGCATTCGGACAGTTGCGTTCTTCAGTCATCTGTGAAAAGACTGGCAATTTCACATTAAAGATCCCTTTGTAATCTCTTATTGCGTGGCTTTGTCTGTTACGATCTTTTATTTATGACTGTTTACCTGCTCTGAGATGTTTGGTTTTAGGGCTGATGCCATGCATACTGTGTAAACAAAATGAATATTACGATTTAGTTCGGTATTTGCTCAATGAATATTACGATTTAGTTCGGTATTTGCTCGATGAATCATCGATCATCATCGTGGTTAGCGTAATGGAGTACCATAATGTACCGTAATGGAGTACCATTTCAGACCAATTACAATCATATAGTAAAAGATTTTGAAATAATAAAACCATGAAATGACCAATTATTTTCATGATAACCGCTTGTTTTCATTTCTCGTACATGTCGTAAGAAAGTAATTTTGAAATATCAACCACAAGGGGGTGAACTTTGTGCTTCATTAAGGGGCGTGACCACATTTCCATAGAATGTAGGTATTAAACCCTTTGTTCTTTTTGAAAAGTTTTCCAGAAACACCACATGCTGCTTATTACCATTTATGTAATAACCGTACAATACAATGAAGCCACTATGACGGAAAATAGGAACAATACATTTTAAACAAAAATGCAATTTTGAACAAAAGCGGATTGAGATTCTAAATATTACGAACGAGTAAAGCGAGCGAGGAAATACGAACGCTTTTAGATGATAGAAGTAGTAACCCCTTCAGTAAATTACATTGTGAGCATATCGTCGCACGCACCACGAACCGTCCTCTCTGCGCACTTTGATGCGAAAGTTAGTTTTGCAGAAAACGCATTTAAAAAAATGCTTTTTTTAAACCAACATTAGGTGCACCTACAAGGGGAGCAAATTATTTAACGATGTTTTCGTTCGATAGTTCAGGTTCCAAATTTTCATCCCATATCTTTATATTTTCTTGAACTTAACTATTTACGCCACAGTGTGCATCGTAACAGAGAGGACGGTTCGTGGAATAGATACAGTGCGCTATCGCGCCTCGCGATTTCACCACGAACTGTCCGCTCTCACTGCGTACGGTTCGTGGAAAAGATGAAATACATTATTGCGCATTGCTATTTTCACCACGAACCGTCTGCTCCTATTGCGTGCAACTGAAAACCGTACAAACTGAATGGAAGATGAAGTGACTGAGAAGCGGAAACTGTTTTTTACAGACATCGGTTTTCTAATTCACATTTTCATACATTTTGGGGATGTTGAAATAATCCGGGTGATAATGAAAGTATACTATGACATAATCTACTCATTCAATATCAATTCTTCAAAAATGATGAAATATTTTTTTGTCCGTACTGGCTCACAATCAGAGAAGACGGTTCGTGGAAAAGATGTATCCCGTGACAACTAATCCATTTCACAACGAACCGTCCGCTCATAAAAGACGTGTACAAACCAAATGAATGATTAAGAAAATCTCAATTAAAGTATGATCTGTACGTGTAAATAATAATATTTTTTAAGTTCGATATTGAAATTATTTTTTGGTACTGAATAACAGGCAAAATGTTTTTATTGGAAATCAGTGCATTGCATAGGCCTACAATAATCTTGCATTTAAAAAAAATCCAATAG
Source organism: Echinometra lucunter (assembly GCA_029962745.1). Lineage (NCBI taxonomy): Eukaryota > Metazoa > Echinodermata > Echinoidea > Camarodonta > Echinometridae > Echinometra > Echinometra lucunter. The sequence goes on along the minus strand of JAPZVO010000413.1, from coordinate 35,250 downwards.
ATGTTCATAGTTACTTTTTAGTATTGACATCTTTGTGGATGAAATCAGAATGCTCTTTTAACATTGTCCAAGTTCTGGATTGATAATAGATTTTGGGAAATTCATTTTCTCCCATGCTAATATAACCATTTCAGATACTGGTATCTGTGATGTTGACAGTCATGAATTTAGTATGATTTTTTTTTTCAGCTCTTTTCTCGAAGATATGACGGCAATATTATAAGAATCTTTTCTTTGTTGGAAGTATTTCAACGACCTTTAAGATTCTCGGTAGACAGTAGGGTCCTAAGGCGATTGAAACTTTGGCATCAATGTTAATTATAATATCATTAATTTGCAGAAGTTTGAATGTGTTATGTAAGTTAAATCAGACTTCATGAAAACAGAGTATTTAGATGCTCAAGTCCTAATTAATGCCTGCTTTAAATATAAAATCACAAAACTGAAAATACAAATAGAACAAATTTAGATTATTCGTTATTATTTCATTCCATAATATTTGCATCATATTTAACTACATTATTTACAGACACACAAAGAAACATCTGAAATAAATAAATATGGTCATTTCATACAGAGCTACAATTCCTCTACAATCACACACAATGCAATTTGGAATGTTTGTTTAGATCTCATGGAGGTAAAAAAAATAATGTATTTTTTTTCTATATCCATAGTCATCAAAAAGTCTTTCTTCCTTTACTTTTTCCTTTTTATTCCTATCTTTCCTTTTCTTTCTTTCTTTCTTCCTTTGTTTCGTTCTGTCTGCCTTCCTTACTTTCATTATTCACTTTTTCTTTCTTTCTTCCTGACTTCCTTTCAGTATTTACTTTTTCTTTCTTTTTTATTTCTTTCTGCCTTCCTTCCTTTCATTTACATTTTTTTTTCTTTTTCTTTCTTTCTTTCTTCATATCTTACTTTCTTTCTTTCTTTCTTACTTTCTTTCTTTCTTACTCACTCACTTTCTTTCTTTCTCTCTTTCTTCCGTTCTTTCTTTTACATTAGTCTGCATTAATTTCATAAGGAGCTATAAGTTAAGAAAATCAAACATGGAAACAGAGTATTTGAATACTCACATCCAATGTCTGCTTCAAATATAAAGTAGAATCATACATTATTTATCAATTGTGTATTTTATCTTTTAATAGTCATATTATTTCATTCCATATTATTTGCAAGATATCTAACTGTAATATTTACAGACAGAAAAAACAACTGAAATAGGCAAGACGAGCTACAATTCCATTAAAAAAATAACACACATTGCCATAATATTTGTTTAGATCTCATTGAGACAAAAATGGAATAATATTTTAATATTATTTTTCCTTCATATAATTATATCCAATCATCAAGATGTCCTCGGGATTTGAGTCTTTAAATTGTATAAGGTAAAACCCTTTTCTCTATTAATGGAAAAAGATGAGATATTGGTCATCATATTGGAGGATTTTAATAATCTTATTCCTCACAATTCTGCATGAATTATATTCAAATATGCACATGTCTTAGGAATATTCAAAAGGGTGTATTACTTTTCCTCATTCTATTCATTTTGATTTCCATAGAATCTTGTTAAACTTCATTATTTGCAGATGGAAATATCAAAATTTCACCAAGATTTCTTTAGTCAGATTCATCAAAATGATGAAATATTGAATAATAGGTATCACTTTTCTTCCATTCGTGTACTTATTCCATATCCAATGTATAATTCATTGTTATTTATAACTACAATATTTACAGATAGAAATATTATATTCTAGGCTTTGATACCTCTCGTATTAAATCATCTAACATTGAAAACTCATTGTTAATAGACGAAAACATTCAAATTTCACCAAGACCTTTTCAAACAGAGTCATCTCTTATCAATCAAATAATGAATAAAATATATCAACTTTTGTACATTTAAGTATTCATTCCATTTCCAAGTTTACTTCATTATTTTCTTTTCACTGCATTACTTACGGATAGAAACATTAAATGTTAACATATCATTTAACAAGTGCATTATTTATATTTAATTCTTGCAATCACTTCATCTCCGTAGTATACTCAGAGTTCTATTTAATTTGTAACTGCATTATTTACAGATTAAAAAAAAAAAATGAGCCAGATACATATCATGGGAATGTAATGTGCAAAAGAAAACATAATTTATCTTCAATGCATGTTATCAAATCATTATATTTCTTTTTATTTCTTAAAAATTGAATATAAACACTAGTTTTAAACTCTCCCAAGAAGATGCCCCCCATAAAGAATAAAATTACAAAAGTGAAAAATATATACTAGTTCCAACGTCCACCCCCTCCTCAAAATACAAATTGACCTTTCTCAAACCTGCACCCCCCCAAAAAAAAAAAAAAAAAAAAATGATAAAAGATCTTACAAACATCTCTTACTTCTTCCATATCAACTAGGCATTTAGACAAAAGTAAGTTGGGTAACATCATATCAAGTGGAATCTCACCAAGATTACTCACATCATTAAATGCAGCATTATGACACAGGCAATCATCGTTATACTTGAAATGTTCGAAACAAAGAAAACAAAAACATTTAGGACACGCTGCCCATACTTCCTGGTTGCACACAAAGTAGTCACAAGTCGCAGGATTTCTTGGTGGCCCACACTGCATATTCAGATGAAGTGGAGACTCTGTGACAGGAAAGGAATGGCATAATAAATAAGTACTAAACTCTTGTTTCTGTTTACACCTTATCAAACACGTCTCACCTCCTTTTTTGTGGGGGATAGGACTACAGGGAACTTTTTTTCATGTTTTTCTTCTATTTTTGAAAATGATTTTTGACATAGTAAAGTAAATAAACACTTCATCAAAAATGTTTTTATCTATTAAAATCTAGTAAAATTTGTTGTAAGAAATTATACTTGGTTGGAATCAGTGTTTTATAATGGATGAGTACAATGAGTCTGTTGAAGAAATTTGTGAGGGTTATCATTCACTCGGTCGGGGTTCAATGGTATTTTGATTATTCAACTGTGGTATTGGTCTTTTATTCAGTAACAAGCGGAATGCCTCTGGTGGTCTCGTCTGAATCACACAATTCATGATGACAGTATTCTTGTCTTTTTCACATGAAAATACCACAAGGCTTCGAACAGAAAAAAAATGTTTCATATCAGAGATTCATGTGATGAATACATAAATTGTTACAATATTTCTGATTTTGGAGAACCATAATTTTGGTCACAGGACGACATAATTGTTGTGATTGTGGTTCCATGACATTTGCTCTGGTGACAATTGCTCCGCTATAAATTCCAAACACTAATCAATGTAATACAGAGTTTGATGGAATGAGGACAAAAACTGTTACAAGTTTTAGGAATATTTCCACTTTTAAAGTAAATTTATTGACCTGAAATGACCCTTTCCTAGACTATGCAAACTAAAATTCTAATCACAATGATCAGATATACTTGATTATACTGGCCAAGTTTCATGATAAATAAAATCATACTTTTAAAGTTATAGTGAAATTAAAAAAACCCCCTTAAACTCAGGTTAAGAATTTGTAATGACACTACTGCTGCTGTTCACCAGAAAAAAACAACACCTTTGTCTCGCTTGTATTACGCAGGAGAGACAATAGTGGGAAGTAAATTATTGTAACATCAGTCAAATAGATTTTTTTTTATGTTGACAGTATAAGAAAAGCTACCTTTATCACTGGCTGCATGAAACAATAAAGATGAAACATGAAAAATTGTTAACGTTTCAGTAGATAAAACAATATTTTTTGTTTTTGTTTACCAGCATTGTTTTCAGGATCAGTCACAGATGCATGTACTGATGACATTCCATGTCTTTTTACAAATGTGGGACCCCTTGATGATCCAGCTAATGGGCCATTCCTCTCCCCTGAAATAAATAACACATTTAAATGAAATGAAAAGAAGACAAAGAATGACAACCTTAATTTTACTCTAACAAAAATGATCTATGCCATTTAATTTTGAGATTGAGATTTAAAGATTGCAGAAACAACCATTCCTCCTATTGTTGTCTTGGTAACAAAAGGGATTAGTTTATCTTTGCCTCTGATTAAAATTACTAAATCCTGTCTGCAAGTTCAAGGTGACATGAACCAGGCGCAGATCCAGGGGGGGGGGGGGGGCTGGGCGCCCCCCCCCCCCAAAAAAAAAGGGAAGAAAAACTTTTCTTTTTTTTTAGCTTGTCAGATTTTTAAAAAGAGAGAAAACCTTTTTTTTTTGTTTTTGTTTTGCTGGTCTGATTTCAAAAAGGAGAGAAAACCTTTTTGTTTGTTTGTTTGTTTGTCAGGAAATTTTCCCAGTTTTGGCTCCACCTCTCCCATGAAATCCTGGATCCGCAGCTGACATACACTATCCTTACCTGCATATTGGTTATGTTTAGGCCCTGATCCTGGTTCTGCTAAGGCTCTATCTTCTTTGGAAGACTGAGGACCATCACATGATTTCTCCAGTGGTTCAAACCGTTTATCTTTAAATAAATTTACAAAATATTACATTAGATTAACACTAGGCAACTAAGGTTTGTGTCAGTACTACACTTTTTTTTTCAATATGCATTCAAAAAATGCCTTTCTACTAACCAAGAAGAAAATATGAATGGAAATCAGTATGCTTTTACTAAAAACGGATTATTTCCAATTCGTCTAATGCCAATTTGTCAAATTGCCAACTCGTCTACTATCATTTGGTCTACCATCGGTTTGTCCACTATCCACATGGTCTAATTGACAATTGTTCCACTCACCATTTGGTCTAATAACCAGTCGGTTCAATAGCCATTTAGTACATAAACCATTAGGTCTAATTGCAATGGATAAGTGTTAATTGGGCGAAATGAACTAAAAGAAAATGGGTATTGGACCAAATGGTTATTAGACCAAATGGCTGTTAGAAGAAATGTTGATGGACGGAATGGCATTAGACTAAATGAGTGTAGACTATGTGGTGAGTTGAGGAGTTGGCAGTAGATGAATTGGCAATTTACCCTAAAAATTACCACCCTCCATAAAAAAAGCAAACAAAACAAAAACAACAACAAAAATAATAACAAATAATAATCATGGCACGCAATCTTTATTTTTATCATGTAATTTATGTCTAGTCAATTTTTTTATTTATTATTTTGTTCATGATTTACAATTGATTGTTTATGTTTTACAACTTTTATGTACGGACTTGCTGAAAAATAGCTTTGCGGCTGAAAGCAGGTTTTTTTTATCGCGTATTTAAGTACATAAAACATACATACATACAATGCTTTATCAAATGTAAAACAAAAAGAGGATTTAAACTTTATTATCCTCTCTTACCTCACATATTTTCATCTTGAACATTCATGGAGACCTTTACCTGAAAACCTGGGCAGCACATTTCCATGGCAGCTGTGCCAAAGTAATAAGTTTAACTAGGCTGAACCTGCCACTGCCTTACACACAAGTGATATTTCTATTTGTACAAATCCTTTCAATGAGAAGCACTAAACTATGTCTAAAATTGGAGAAGGCAGTGCCAGGGCGTTGTGATTAGATGGTCAAGATTTTGATAGGATGGGTTGGATGTCATATTTTGCATTCATTAAATAACAACAGCAAGATATGGAAATGTGGTCCATTTTTCTCTCTTTTTTTCTTCTTCCCTTATTTTTTTTTCTTCCTCTTTATTTTTCCCCTCCTTCTTTCTCCCCTTTCTTACAATTTGCAAAATCATTGGGCAGTTGTTCCTTTTGCCCCCCCCCCTCCCCCTGATAAGGGTAGAGGGGTATCCCTGCTTGCATTATACTTAATTGCAAAACATCTTTACCTGTGTATTTCTCACGTAGAAGTGCCAGAGGAACATCAGACTCCTCATCTGATGAATCAGACTCTTGTAAATTCTGAGAATCCAACACTACCGCTGTCCAACGGACACCCTTCCATGGCATTATAACCTCCATTCCTTTCTTCAGATCCCCGGTCCATTGGAGCTGAGATGCCAGGACTAAGTTCTCCTTGCCTGTTCGCTTCCATCTTACTAAGACATCAAAGTCTTCATCTGATCTGAAATTGTTAGAAATTCATATTTCATTCACAAATATTTGACATTAATTAACGCAAGCAGATGATTTTGAATATTCTGTTCATTCTGAATGGCTTTTCTTATAGTTTTCCGTGACAGATGGAAATAATTTTCTTCAAACTTTTCAAGTTTGTAATACTCTCTCTCACTCCCTCTCTCTCTTGTTCTTTATTGAATTGATTGGTAATATTAAACTTTTATCTCAATGAATCTGGGTTCAATACATTTTCAAGAATGATTGAAATCAATTTTTGGATGCAGTATCAAAATTAATTCAGTCCTATCCTAAAAAAAAAAATAGAGAAACAGCCTTTCAGCACTGAATTATGACCGTATCTTTTAAGAAAACAATACAATCTGTCTAGATACTGTCCTCCTTAGTCATTGTCTTATTAAAGGAATAACTAACCTTGTTTGATTCTTGCTACTTTGCATGTTCAATCCAGACATCTCGATTGCAGGAAAACTCTATCCGTCCAAGGGCATGACCTAAAATAATGATACAGACAAAGAGGAAAATGTTGACATTACATGTACATAATATTGCGTCTTCAGTTTTTAATGTCTATAAAATTGACACATTACTTTAATAATATGAGGATCTACTAGTTAAAGTTCATCCTACTTGAGTTAATAGTTTAACTTGTGAGTAGGGGCAGTCATCTATAGATCCTAAAAAGCCAGGCTCTCGAGTCTAAGGTAATCTAATATTAGACTTAGTCATCTATAGAGGTCTAGGTCTAGACCTCTATTTGTAACTTAATAAGTGATTAGGCCTATCCCACTCAGAAGGCCACAACATTCAGAAAACTAGCAAATTATACTGTTCTAAATTAGCTATTTCTCATTATAAAAATCTCCCAAAAACTAAAGTCACTAAATCTCAGGAAATATTTTCCTTTTTCACTTTGTAAGCCTATGGTTAGGTGATTCAATTTTCATTTCATGATCCATGTTAGACCAAAAAATCAGTCTATTTCGGTCAGGATCTGTGCTTCGCTGAGACTTCGTCTGGCTTCGCGGCAGATCCCCTCTCTCGATGTGTAGGAGAAATGAAAAAAAAAAAATGTTAAAAAACTCCTCCGAAACAGTGGATTTCTCAGTCTAGATCCATGTCTGCTTTTGGATGTGAATTACTTTTATTGGATGAAGTTTAAAAATATATATTTAGACTCAAAAGTGTTGTTAGGTCTACTCTCGATCAACGTGTAGACCCTGACTCCCTGCTCTTTTCTCTGCACTGTAGAATCTATCCCATATGTAGTCAGAAATCTCTGTTTACAGACATTATATGAGCATGGTTTGATGAAGATGAACTTGCATAATAAGTAGTCTAGTGGACCTAGCCTTACTGCGACAGCAGCCCAAACACGAGTTAGGCCTAGCCCAGGTCCCAGACCAAGCCCTGAGGGCCTGAGGCTAGCCTAGCTAGGTCTGCTTAACTTAGACCAAAAATTCTCCAATTTGGTCGCCAGCCTCTTATTTGAGTAGGGTCGGGTCTCCTCTGACTCTGCTCTCTTTTCTTAGTTAGAGAGCTGACCCAGCCCAAATAAGAGGCTGACAGCCGAATTGGAGACAGAATTTTGGGTCTAAAAAAATAGGCCAAACGTTAGATCTAACGTTAATCTAGATCAAATCAAAATGTAACAAAATCTAGATATAAATCATAAACGTTTTGCATAAGTACGACGCCGAAATGTCTATCTTCGGTAGATCTGGAATTAACTTCAGGCTACATATCTATACTGACAAAAAAATGAATAGGTGGGACACATACATTTTGTGTGGGTGGAAAGTGTTATCATCGAGTTGAATTTTCTGTACAGACTTCAATTTCTAATCAAATACAGTGGACTATAGCTGATCTTTTCATTAAGCTCTAGTGATCTATTTGGTACAAAAAGAGATTATACTTACCACTTATCCCGTTTAGGTGTTAATTCTGAAAAAACACGGGTACCGCGGCCGGTTCGTGAAACAGCCGACAATGCGATCACCCCAAAATTTCTGCTTTACGAACAGTCTCGATTGCGCGCTCTGAAGGAGGACAGTTCGTGATACAGAAAAATCTCTTAATTCCAAAGTGGACGCTTTTTCATGATTGCAGTATTACGTAACCATGCATTCCCATACTCCCATCTTTTTACAGGAGGTAGGTAACTATGTGGACATTCAAAAAATGCAAAAAAATAAAAAATGAAAATAATGTGGAATTTTGCCTAAGAGGACGGTTCGTGATGCGTGCGACGATATGAAACATCTAAATTATTTGTTCAGTCACTTTACTCGCCGAATCCGTTTGATTTCCAAAAGAATTATTTATCGAGCGAGCGCAGCGAGCGAGTTAAAACATATTCTTTTTTCATTGTAGAAGTGTTCAGTTTTGTCATTGAAAGATGCTATAGCCCTATAAGATATGTAGATGATTATATTTAATCACCTGTGTGCTGAATATGACTCCATTTAAGTACCTCGCTCACCGTCCGAAACCATTCTGTTTTTACGTATGACCGAGGAAAGTCAGCAATTCCCGTCCCTAATATATCTATCTATCTATATATATATATATATATATATATATATATATATATATATTTATTTATTTATTTATTTATGGATTTGTCAGGAAAATGCACCTTTTTGTGTGAGAATTTTTGTAAGTTTTCTGTTTCAGGGTGTTATCTGGACCACTATAGAGTTAGAATATATAACAGCATAAAGAAGAAATTAAAGATTATAATGGAGGAATATGAGCAAATGATTTTTACCCATTAGTTTTGTACACAAAATCCAGAAATTCTCCGTTTTCGGATAGGTCGCAATTAAAGGTCACGTGACCCAGTAACGGTATGACCAATTTTCGTAAACTTGGTGTCGAAAGATGCGCAAAACATGAAAAATGTCAGGAAGTGGCGTGGCGTGAAATGCGAATTTTGAGGCGAAAAATGTTGAGGGGGGCACGATGCCCCCCCCCCCCACTCTTTTTACGGTTAATGGTATAGTTTCACCACCTGACAGTTTCCGACTAAGAAAAAAAATGTTGCCAAAGTTTTAGGTAAGCATTCGTAGGTCAATAATTGGTAGATTGCTCTTCGAAATTCGACACATTTAAAATAAAGGCCTCAAAAAGCTGGGGGGTTTTTTACCTTTGATTATCGTAAACTAAGAATCCCTTCCCGAGGCTGTGGTCCACCCACTGGAAGAAGGTATGATAAACATGATAATGCCTTGCCAATCATTTATGATAACTATGAACTTGAAATCGCCCAACGATGTTGCTCATCGATTTATGCTGATAAGCTTTCAGCGTCGATTTATTTGCATCCATTTACCTTTCTATAAAGTATATGTCGTTCATAATTATGACAGAGATTTCATGGGAACATGTGCTTCTCTGTGCGAGAGAGATGACCATTAGTATAAGAACATGAAGAAGTCGGATGTTTTTACTTTTCGGTGGATTAAAGAAATTAAAATATGTCTCGCAAGTGAAATTATAGACTTAATATTTTCGTAATCTTGAAAACGTAGGATTCTCAAATTGTTCTCTTTGTTATGCGTGGGCACTTAACCTTACTTAATTCCATTTCTTCTTCGGTCTCAACATTATTATCATCAACGTGACGACATATTCTGGAAGTGGTGTTTTTTCCTATTTTATATTCCCCCGCTCCCCCTTCTATCTCTTTCTCTCTTTCTCTCTATCCCTCTTTCACTTGCCCCCTTACCTTTCTCCCTCTCTCTCTGTCACTCTGCTTCACTGTTTTTTTTTGTTTTTGTTTTTCATCAAATTTCTCTTTCTCATTCTCTTACCCTTTATCTCCCTCTCTCTTGATGACCAGGACATGCTATACATCAAGTAGAGATATACATCTCTGTTCTTAACAATGCAGGAGCGGTCCTGAAATTTGCACTTCGACAACTTTGTTCTGCCAGTAGAGTTCAAAATCATAAAATCAAAGTAAAAAGAAATGAAGAGTAAATTGAAATGAAAAAAAATATATATCATACTATCAAAAGGGTTTGTCAATTTGATTTTAAAAAAGGTCGTCAGCTTAGATTTTCATGGGGACATTTTTTTGGAGAGGGGGCATACACAAAGATTGGGGAGATATACCCTATATAGTGTCCCCCCTCCCCCCCCCCTCCCCCCTCGATTGACGCCTATGACGATAACGCCTCTTTGCTCTTTGGCAGTTGGAGCTGGAGACGAAGTAGCATGTTCCTTCTACCGAGCTAAAGAAATTCTGATCTGATTTTTATGCCCCTGCATTTCAAAAGTGCAATCAAATAAAGAGTCACGCACATGAGCAGATATATTTCCTTTATTCATTTTTTATTAAAGCTCATATACATTTTATAACTGTTTGCGTGCGCAAATATGTAAGACAATTTCAAAAACATAAGCATGCAAATAGAGCAAGGTTAAGTTATGATATTCAAAGTTCAGGAAATAATTTCGACTTCTTTTAATACAAACATTGCGTGCTATACCATTCAATGCAAACAGTGTCAGTGATAATCAAAATTACAATTGATCTCAAATTTTGAGAACAAAGCAGTTTTGTTAACATGGTTAAGGCTTCTAAAATCCCTAAAACAAAAAAAAACAAAAGCAAAAAAGCAATGTATATTAGGTTGGTAACAAAGATCTTGAGGTTTATTACAGTCGGTTCATACATTCATTCTCATTTCAATCACACATATTTCCCTTGATATTGCTTCTCAAATCAATTCTATTGTAGACAAACAGTATAACCCTATTTCTGATCAACATGCATGGAATGAAAGGAAAAGTACAAGCACATGAATGCATGGCCAAATACAAAACTACCTTCTCTAGGAAAAAATGAGGACATTCGAAATAATCATATTCACAATAATCATGCTATACGCCACTATACAGTGCGTCCCAAAAAAACTTTACACTTTTGAAATAACCGCCAAATGAAAAATACATGATCCTGGAAGAAAAAGGTATATAAGTATGGATAGCTCATGGACTCAACTTTCATATGAGACCGAAAAGGTCGAAAATAATTCATGCTTGGGTGAGCACTGCTCACTTTTGTAAAGCGTATGAAAATTAGGTTGCGCAGGAATTGCACCTTTCAATTTGTGAGAGATGAGTCCTTTGGAGGTGACAGAATTGAGGGTGATATGATGAATTCATGATCAGTTGCAATCAGTTAAGGTTTGCTGAGTGAGGTTTTATGGTTTATTAAATCAAAATTTTATACATGAGTGAACAGGAATTGCATTCATTATTGTAGCATTGTACCTTTCCCTGGTAGACTCAGTGGTGTGTTCATGGGAGTCAGGATTGGGTGATGGTACATGGTGCAGGGGAGGTGAGATGTAAGGTAGGATGTTGGGTAGATGGGATAAGGGTAAGAGGACATGCATGCTCCCCCCCCCCCTCTCTCTCTCTCTCTCTCTCTCTCCCTCCCTCTCTCTCTCTCTCTCTCTCTCTCTCTCTCTCTCTCTCTTCCTGGGTGTGCTTGTGCATATCTTGACAATTCACATCCGTTGGTCTCCTCTCCAAAATATCCCAACCACATTCCCCTATCCCGAATTCCACTTGCATTCCCAAAATTGGACTGGGACTGGTATCACCCATTAACACCTGAAGGCAATTGCATTCTATCAGTCAGTCAATCAATACCGTAAGTTAGACAATCAATATTTAGGTATCATTCAACTAATCAATGTATCAGTCAATTAATCAATCAAGCATTCAATCCCCATTCAGCTGATTCAATCAATGAATTATTCAATAAATCAGTCATAATTAATCAATAACTCAGTCAATCACTCAATCAAAATTTATCCCACCTACCAGTCATTTTAGCAGCTGAGTTTCGGGCAAGAAAAACGGTACATTGTAACACAAATTGGTAAAATGAACATGTCAATCTTTGTTTTCACTTGATTTTCATTCATTTCAATTTTACAACTGTTTCATCCATCTTGTATGAGAGAAAAGGGGGAAATTAATGATAATGGAAACTAAAAATCAAAGTTTGCTAGTTCAGTGGTCCACATGTCCACCTCCACCTCCACCTTCAATGCAAATCTTGCTCTCTTCAGAAGGGATAAGGGAAAGTGGTTTGGATATTTTGGAGTGGAGACCAAAGAATGTGAATTGTCAAGATATGCACTAGCACACAGGAAGCAAGAGAGAGAGAGAGAGAGAGAGAGAGAGAGAGAGAGAGAGAGAGGGGGGGGGGGCATACTGTCCTCTTGACCCTTATCCCATCTTATCCTATCTCACCTCCGGCCTGCACCATGTACCATCACCCAATCCTGACTCTCATGAACACACCACTGAGTCTACCAGGGAAAGGTACAATGCTACAATAATGAATGCAATTCCTGTTCACTCATGCATACAATTTTGATTTAATAAACCATAAAACTCACTCAGCAAACCTTAACTGATTGCAACTGATCATGAATTCATCATATCACCCTCAATTCTGTAACCTCCAAAGGACTCATCTCTCACAAATTGAAAGGTGCAATTCCTGCGCAACCTAATTTTCATACCCTTTACAAAAGTGACCAGTGCTCACCCAAGCATGAATTATTTTCGGCCTTTTTGGTCTCATGTGAAAGTTGAGTCCATGAGCTATTCATTCATATAAACCTTTTTCTTCCAGAATCTTGTATTTTTCATTTGGCGGCCATTTCAAAAGTGTAAAGTTTTTTGGGGGACGCACTGTAGATGCGTGCGTGTTGGCTGTGTGTGCGTAGTGTCTTTGATATGAGTCAAATTTTAAATTTAAATGATTCACTGAAATTCATAGCATCTACCAAAAGAGAATTATCACCGAAGCAAACCAAAACAAAGTAAAACACGCTAAACAATGTAAATAGAAGCAAAACCTAAACAAAACAAAAACAAAATGAGACATTTTAAAACTGTATACTTACAATACATTGACAAAAGAGACAAGTTCATTGTATGAAGAAAAAGAAAAGAAAAAAGTTGAAGTAACAAGCGGGTCAGGATGATGACCAAAAATGAAATACGGAACTGTTGCCCGGAGGCATATGCCTGTACATAATATCAAGATATACATTGAGCCACTCGAATAATTAAAATGAGATTTTATTTCAAAATTCTAGGGAAGAGAAGAGATAGCCAGTATTAACTAAAACATTGGTGTAATTCCCACTCACAGTAAAAAACTACAGAGTATTATACAGGAGGCAAAAAAAAGTTACCGAAGATGAATAAGATAATGAATGAATGAATGAATGAATGAATGAATGAATGAATGAATGAATGAATGAATGAAAAATGTATAGATATAGTTCTGCATCAATTAGGCACAGGTTTCATGCATGCAGATGATCATTAGTAGATTACTCAGATCTAGAATAGTCAAAGTTCACTGATATGAACCAAGAATATTCTGCCTACAGTATATTCGAGAATCGTAAACTTTCGTGCACTCGGTGAACACAGTGACACGGAGACGAACATTTTCCTTCGGGGTTACGCCCCTCATGTAAATAGTAATGTAGTCACGTCACTTCGTGTAACATTATGACAGTTTACATACATAATCATGATAATGTACATACATGCACCTCCTCATTTAATTCATTAGTATACTTCATCATTATAAATAAAACTAATGATCGTTAATGCTGCTAAGAGACACCATTCTACTGGTTTACCCTCCTTAATAATCACCATGCTATGGTTTGACTCAGATGTTGCTGCTACTGCCAGTAATTTGATGACGCAATATTTCTTATATGATCGGTTGGAGACACAGTTCTAAGTTCAATGGGCGTTTGTTTGTTTGTTTGTTGTTGTTTTTTTTTACATGAATGCTACAACACTCAATCGCTACTCCTTGGCAATCATTCTTCCCTGTTGTTCATTTCTTACTTTAAACTCCCTATCCTATGTTTTAAGCTCCCTTTCCGTCCCTTTCTTCTTTCTTTTATTTATCTACTTATATTGTATTTGCGCTTTAAGGCCTATATACCCGGCAAAAGCATTTGGACTGCACCTTCTTCCATGTATTTTATGCTTCCTATGTTACTGTAAATAAATTGTATCTTTAAAGAATGGTTGGAAAATTCCATCAAATCAACTTAAGAAAATAGATGTTCATTTGGAAATAAAAGATGAAAATGAATGCAGGATACGGGTCTTTCGCGATTACCTCATTGTTGGAAATGGGATCCCATGCAAAAAACATTGCATTCGCATTATTCTGTAGTTTCTAAGAACTTGGATGAGCAACAAAATTTCTGGTTGATATTTTACTGCACATGTGTTCGTTGTTTTTGTTTTTTACCAGTTTCAAAATATTTACTAAAGACTAAGCATCTCCATACCGTCTTCATGGTCATGATGGTCTTGGTAACATTGGATCTGTCCTGGAAGGCTGGACACACCCTAATGACTTGAGCTAAGCTGTTCAGTTTCACAAAGTTTCTAGAAGTATGCATGCCTTCCATGCCGCTAGAAATGTGCCATACCGGGTAGAAAATCAACCTGCAATCTTATTCTTTTTATGTATTCGGACTGTCTGCAAGAACATGAAGAAGAATCGATGTTCCTTCACAATTTCTCTTCACACGGCTGATACCTTGTTGGAGTAAACAACTATTGTTCTCGGCATTGACGTAAATCCGGGGGGGGGGGATGGGGATATATATCCCCCCCCCCCCACACACACACACTTTTTAGAGGGGGATGGCGTGTGCAAATATACCCGCCCCCACTCACACACACACAAACACGCACACACACACACACACACACACACACTTCTCAAAAAATAGATATTTTAATCAGTTGCTGAGATTTTTGAAAAATGTATTAAAAACCATGCAGCGATAGGATTAGAAGGACCAGATAATGAGTGTGTGTGGGTGAGTGAGGGTGTGTGTGAAATCATGTGTAAGTTCGCGCTAGAAATTTCGGCAGATTTCGATCATCCCCACTCGGATTTACGCTTGGTCTCATTCTCAACTGTAAATCTGTTGAATTAATTGAGGTCACGCAGAATGAGTGGTTCCAATGGGCATTATAGAAAACGGCTCTCATCTATTTTCAAACTGTAATGTATCGTCTGTCGTACATGCATGAGGGAATTTAAGGTCCACTTATTCCATTATCTCTGTCATGCAGATATCTTTAGAGTTGTCCCTGCCTTGAAGATTTCTGCTACAATTATTACTTGCCTCAGAGTTCTTCAGAGTTGAAGGAGGTTCTCTCGACCTCAGGACTACCATCAGCCATTTCACATTGGTTCTTCAAACTCATGCCATTATTGGAAAGAGAAATTGTCAATTCACCTTGGGAATTGTTATAGTTATTAAGCAGCCTGCTCCACCGTAAACATTTGTACACTATAGCCACAGTTAAAACAGAAAATATTGTTACTACTGAAATGAGACTAAGATACCATTCTACCGGCTTACCCTCCCTAGACTTCAGTGAACCTTCGGAATATTTTGTTGCTGGTGGTGGTGGTACTGACGCATATTTTATGGTGTGATGGGTAGGAGACATAGTCTTAACTTGAACGGGTGTGACTGCAAGACACGGGTCGTCTCTGATTACTTCACTGTTAGAAATGGGGTCCCATACAAAATCATTGCATTCACACAGTCCTTTAGGTTCTAGCAATGCACTAGTGCAATAAAATACGTGATGCTTATTCTGTAGTACAAGTATGGTTTGCTGTAACATCGATTCGGCTTTAGAAAGTTTGTTTGATAACGGAATCATTCTCATCCCACCTTGAAAGCACTGGATCTGCCCTGAAAGCCTTGGAGCTGTACACAGTAGCTTCACACCATAGTCTTCTAGTTCCAGAAACCACCCATTCCATCTACAGTACAGTTTGTCGAAAGGAAAGTCAACAACTAGTATAATTCTATTAGTATGATCTGTACTGTAAGCAAAAAGTATGTATGGCCCTCCATCCGATAACTTAACAGGATTGATTCTAAGTCGGACGGAGCAATTCCCTCTTTCGGTAACATTCACCACTGTCAATCTATCAAACTGGTCAGGATGCAGAGTTAAAGAGTTTGGATATACTGAGTTGTAAAGTGGGGCTCTGTTTCCAAATTATAATGTGACTTTGGTGCTATTACATGGATAGGGGAACTTGAGTTCTACACCTTCCCCCTCTACAGCGTTAATATGTTTAAAGCCATTTGAATCACCTCTTGCGCTTTTGAGCAATAAAATGAAAGCGAGGAACATGCTCATTTTAGTATATCCAAATGATAGTTTATACATCATGTTTCTTTTAACAGTGTTTTAAGTGATGTAAATCAAAAGGGCAAAATATACAAAAATTTGGAAAATGCACAGTTTGTTTACAAAAACACTTGCGATTCTTTTTACTACGATAATGCTGATTGCTATAATGTCCAAGAAATACAAAGTGCAAATTAATAGACAGTGCTATTCAAATCAGGCTGCTGACATGCTTCGTAGCTTCGTATGACGCATATCAATGAGTAGTCATGCAGCATTCCAAATTGTCAATGTAAATGAAGGGTCTGGGTTGCTATCTTCTTGTAGTCGCTTTCTGCACTCGATGGTACTCTCCCCAATTTGAGAGTCCTTTTTAAAAAGGAGTATGAAGATTAATTTCATAAAAAATTTGCTCGTGAAGAAAAGATTGGGTGCTTTCAACTGGACAGCGTGATGTAGGACAGCTGTATACAGGGTAGAGGACTTGGTCTGCGTCTATGGCCGATGATAGTCTTGATGGTTTCACCTCGTTCGACATGTACGATATTGTTTTTAGTTTATAGCTGGCGTTCTCCACGTCTAAATACTTAGAGCAGAAGTGCTCTTTAACTTAGAGTCTTGTTATCCTCCAAGATTACTTCAAAGCTGAATTTTGAAAGTGGAAAGCATATCAGCAGCTACATCTAAAACAGGAAGAAACGAAGAAAAATGTGAAAGCATTAGGAGCAAAAAAGTGTAGCTGTCCGTGTTTCAAGCATACATGAACTACCAGTATTAGCTAATGTGCATGAAATGATTTCATAATTCATTCACATGCACCTTTGCCTCAATATTTCATCGATATGAAATTCGTCATGTCATAATCATTTGGACTGCACTTCTCTTGTTTCACAAAAAGTTTCCCTAAATTGGTTCATCAAAATAATGCAAATCGTGTTTCGGGGCACCCGAATACTGCGCTTGCTTTCTAAATCTGATTTCTTTAAATTTGTAAGCCAGCGGTCTTTGTTTTTGTTCTGTATTCGTGTGTATTTTTTCTGTTTGTGAGGGCGTGTTGGTGTTTGTGCGGTTTTGGGGGTTTGGTTTTGTTTGATTTTGCCTGTTTTTATTTTTGTTTCTCTTTTCTCTCCTTTTTCGTAGTGATAGGTTTTTTAATGTTTTTTTTGTAACTGTAGTAATGAATCATTATTAATAACAAATGGTATAAATAACTTGTGTTTCTTTTTCTTTTTGAGGGGTATGCAAAATACAAGCTTGGCTTTTAAGCATGCCCCTCCATTTTCAAAAGTGTGTCCCAGAAAAAAACAAAACCGAGATGTATCGATGTTTATTCATATCTTGATTACAATTATGATTAATAACCAATACATACACTGTTGGTCATAAAGGTGGAATAAAATGTTTTTGAATAAAGATATACATTTTTCGGGGGTATTTGAAAGTCCAGGCGCAGACAAAATTATATTTGAGCGATTAAATAATGTTACTCTACAGTACGTCCCAAAAAAACTTTACACTTTTGAAATGGCCGCCAAATGAAAAATACATGATTCTGGAAGAAAAGGTTTATATGTATGGATAGCTCATGGACTCAACTTTCATATGAGACCAAAAAGGCCGAAAATAATTCATGCCTGGGTGAGCACTGCTCACTTTTGTAAAGGGTATGAAAATTAGGTTGCGCAGGAATTGCACCTTTCAATTTGTGAGAGATGAGTCCTTTGGAGGTTACAGAATTGAGGGTGATATGATGAATTCATGATCAGTTGCAATCAGTTTATGTTTGCTGAGTGAGTTTTATGGTTTATTAAATCAAAATTTTATGCATGAGTGAACGAGAATTGCATTAATTATTGTAGCATTGTACATTTTCCTGGTAGACTCAGTGGTGTGTTCATGGGAGTCAGGATTGGGTGATGGTACATGTTGCAGGGGAGGTGAGATAGGGTAAGACTTTGTTAGGTAGATGGGATGAGGGTCAAGAGGACAGTATGCCCTCCCCCCCCCCCCCTCTCTCTCTCTCTCTCTCTCTTGCTTCCTGTGTGCTAGTGCATATCTTGACAATTCACATTCTTTGGTCTCCACTCCAAAATACCCAAACCACTTTCCCTTATCCCTTATGAAGCGAGCAAGATTTGTGCATTGAAGGAGGAGGTGGACATGTGTCCACTGAACTAGCAAACTTTGATTTTTAGTTTCCATTATCATTTATTTTCCCCTTTTCTCTCTTACAAGATGGATGAAACAGTTGTAAAATTGAAATGAATGAAAATCAACTGAAAACAAAGACTGACATGTTCATTTTACCAATTTGTGTTACACAGTACCGTTTTTTCTTGTCCGAAACTCAACTGCTAAAATGACTGGTTGGTTGGATAAACTTTGATTGAGTGACTGACTGAGTTATTGATTAATTATGATTGATTTATTGAATAATTCATTGATTGAATCAGCTGAATGGTGATTGAATGCTTGATTAATTGATTGACTGATACATTGATTAGTTGAATGATACCTAAATATTGATTGTCTAACTTTCGGTATTGATTGACTGACCGATAGAATGCAATTGACTTCAGGTGTCAATGGGTGATACCAGTCCCAGTCCAATTTTGGAAATGCAGGTAGAATTCGGGATAGGGGAATGTGGTCGGGATATTTTGGAGAGGAGACCAACGGATGGGAATTGTCAAGATATGCACAAGCACACCCTAGAAGAGAGAGAGAGAGAGAGAGAGAGAGAGAGAGAGAGGGGGGGAGAGAGAGAGGGGGGGGGGGGAGAGAGGGGAGGGGGAGAATGCATGTCCTCTTAACCCTTATCCCATCTACCCAACAAAGTCATACCTTACATCTCACCTCCCCTGCACCATGTACCATCACCCAATCCTGACTCCCATGAACACACCACTGAGTCTACCAGGGAAAGGTACAATGCTACAATAATGAATGCAATTCCTGTTCACTCATGCATAAAATTTTGATTTAAGAATCACTCAGCAAACATAAACTGACTGCAACTGATTATAAATTTATCATATCACCCTCAATTTTGTAACCTCCAAAGGACTTACCTCTCACAAATTGGAAGGCGCAATTCCTGCGCAACCTAATTTTCATACCCTTTACAAAAGTGAGCAGTGCTCACCCAAGCATGAATTATTTTCGGCCTTTTAGGTCTCATATGAAAGTTGAGTCCATGAGCTATCCATACATATAAACCTTTTCTTCCAGAATCATGTATTTTTCATTTGGCGGCCATTTCAAAAGTGTAAAGTATTTTTTTTGGGGGGGGGGGGGGACGCACTGTATTACACAGGTGACATCATAACATGAAAAGAATTGTATTACGTCATAATTTCTTTTGTTGTAGACAATATTGACAATAAAGCCTATGCATATGATATTCGGTCCCCTTCCCTGATTTAGCACTGCGTATAAGAAGACTGCATTTTTTCGAGTTCCTTCTTCTGTTTGCAATAAAAATCGGTAGAGACGTTCCTTGGCCTGTGACTTGTCCAACGGCAAAAGCAACATGCGACAGAGTGGTAGCACTGCGGAAGGGGGCCACAAGCAGACTGGCATCGCAGAAGTCCTAAGGTCATCAAGGAGTGCGTCAAGGTGAGGCGGGAAATGTGCGGTCATGGAAATCTCCAGGACGTCCCAGATTGACAACAAGAAGAGATGACCGCCAACTGTTGAATCTCAGCCGAAGAAACCGGAAGTTGCCGACGAGTCGTCTTTGTCTCTTGTGGAGGAGATATCATTGGATCCCGGTTTCCCGGTCAACCGTTAATCGCAGATTGCTCTAATATGGTTACCGAGCACGGTGGTCGACCAAATGTCCACGCCTGTCTGTTCGCCACAGAGAAGCTCTTCTTCTTTGGGCTAGGGAGCACAGAAGGCTTCATCCGGGACATTGGCAAAATGTGGTCTTCACGGAATAGAGCTGGTTTATCCTTAACCGAAAGGATGGGAAACACCGAGTTCGTCGAATGGTCGAGGAAAACCTTCACGATGACTGTTTCCACGAGACGACTCAAGGCGGAAGCGGCTCAGTGATGATATGGGCTGTCATCCATTATGGAGGCAAAATACCACTGATGGTTCCGGACGGATAGGTCAACGTCGCCGCCTACAGGAATATCTTGGAGCTCTACTGCCTTCCATAAGCAAGATTAGTATGGACACAATTTCCGACTGCAGAACGACGACGATAGACCGCACGAACCTGCTACAGTAAGGGAATTCCTGGAAGCAGGTGGCGTCGTGCAGTTGCCATGGTCAGCTTGTTCCTCGGATATGAACACCATAGTTCGTGCATGGGCTGCCCTTGGTCGAGCCATCATCGACAGGGAGGTCATTCCTCGAAGTCTGCTGGAGTTGGAAGATACTCTGATGGAAAAATTGCACGCTACACCTGTTGACGTCATCAACAACCTAGTGGACAGCATGGCACGATGTCTGCATGCGATGTTTCGTGCGAGGGGTGGACATACCTGATACTAGTGACTGAGTAAGAACAATGACTCCATTTTGATGCAAATTCGTCCATGCAATCACAAAAAGAAATCATCTGGAAAACTAACATAGGCTAAAATTAATTATCTTATAATCCTTAATTTACTGTGTATTGTCGTCATTGTTGTTCCATGCTCATGACATCCATCGCTCAGGACATAATCTTGTTAAAAATCACTGTCAAATGTGTGTAAGAGGCAGAATAACAAAGTAAAGTGGTTATCGTGCATCATACACGCCATTTTCAAATCATATTGATAAAATTATGCTGTGAAAATTTGGTGAAAAAAAAATATTCCACCTTTGTGACCAACAGTGTATTTGTAAACCTTAGACTCATATACTTCACGCATGAGTGAATGAGAGCAATGTGAGCAGAACTACCAAAAAGTCCTTTGCACAACGATGCCTCAAATTAAAAGAGATAGATATGAAAATAATTATTTCTGTAATTGTGATATCAAAATAATACTTCTCAACAGCTCGTTTTCTACTCTTTGATATGACACATCAATGGATAAAAATGAGCCAGGGATGACTAAGCTCTGTTCGTGTAAAGTGATGTTTGCTTTTCCATGATTTATTAAATGAATACGTTTGCACTCGCTGCCAAGCAGTAAACATAGAAGACAAAAGACTTCATGCATGGTTGATTAGCAACAAAATGGAGTTGTGAGAACAAACCCTCATCAAAGTGATAAAAACTGATTGATAATGAAGTAGGTTTTCATTAACCTACTTCACCATGCAATTGACAACAGATCAACGCTCGTGTTCCTGTAACAGAATGGGCACGTTCTGAGAACCTTCAGCAAGTTGCTGAGGATGCTGTGTGTAAGAATGTCAAGTCTGGTTGAATTTATGAAAAGCTTTTATGGAAACAAGATAAGAAATCAACTTTGTTTTAAAAATGTTGACAGTTGTGCAGTGGTTTTTGACTAAATAAATGCCTTAGATGAACAAAATTGATCACAACATCAACACACATACACGCATACTGAGGAAGAGAGAGGGGGGAAGTGTGAGGGGAGTGAAGAGTTAATGGTTTGAGGTTCCAAGTGGGGCTGGGTATGGGGTGGGGATGAGGAGGGCGGGAGGGATGGGTTTCAACATGCAAGTTATGTGGTAATGCAGTGGTGTTTAACTAAATCTGTTCATCGGATGAACAAACGACCATAACACAATACACACACACCTTCACACACACATAAAGAGGGAGAGAGAGAGAGAGGGGGGGGGGGGAGTGTAGAGTTTGAGGTTCTGGGAGGGATTGGCGATGGGGGTGGGGTGGGGTGGTAATGGAGAATGAGGATTGGTGAGAAGTTAAGAAACCAATTATTTTTAAAATCACGGAAATGCAATCATATTTTAATACGAGTTATCTCTGTCATCCCTGGTTCATTTTTCCCAATTATTTCTATGAAATTCAAACATTGGTGGCCAAACCATTTTTGGGGTAACCCTACTTCAAATTGTCTTTATTCCCTCATGCGTGAAATATGTATCATATGAGTGGCATCGCATGAAAGAAGAGGGTCTAAGCTTTGCAAATATGGGCCACTTATCAATGATAACTGTGGTTCAAATATGATTAAACATCGATCAATCTATGTTTCGGTTTTTTTTTCTGGGACGCACTGTATACTTAATTCAATTCCATTGTATGATAATTATTCTTATTTTTCGCATTCTTTTGATGATGTTGTAATTTTTGATATATGTATGTTATTTAAAGTTGAAAATGAAAAATAAATGAAAAAAAAAAGCATTTCATCACCAAAGCTTTAAGAAATGATCTCCTGATATCATTTGTCCAAATGACTACTTCTAAGGTTATGATATTTTGTATTGCGTTGACTTTAATTGTAATAGTAAATATTTACAAACACGGAGCACAATATTTTAAAGAAACCATTTTTTATATTTCTATCTATCTATCTACAACTGACATAGGTAAACCAGTGTTAGGGGGGGGGGTTCTTCTTCTTCTTCTTATTTGTACTTTTCAGCAGGTTGGTGCTATCGGGGGTTTTCTTTGTGGTTTACGTTTCTGGGATATACTGAGCTGTCAAAAATGTTGCTAAATGTACAGAACAATACATTATAATTATGCAACATCAGCATCGGATGTTGTTTAAAGTTCATTCCAATCCTCGACATACAAATCATATATAAAAGAACTGATGGTAGAATCATTAACCTTTCTAAAAGAAATTGCTTTAGAGAAATAGGTCCATGTATTCTTGAAGTCATGATTAGATGTAATTTGGAAAATGTCATTTTAAAATATACTGCTCGTTGCATTAATATATTCATGATCAATTAGTGAAAGTGATGAGTTTGATATTCTAGTTGGTTTGTCTATCGGGATCGCGATGGATTATTATAAACAGTTTTGACAAAATCTGTTTTCCGAAAGGAGTATGTTAGTAAATCTACATAAATCTACATAAACTTGAAATCGTCCATGAGGCAGCATTAATGTTTTTCTTTGATTTTTTGCAGGCAATCATTCAAAGTATCGTTGAACTGAATGCAGACTTTGGGACCCTACTAAAGTGTACTACTGATACCAACAATATATTTTTTTTTCTTAAGAGGGAAACATATATGTCAATGAAAAGAGATTCAATATAGTAAATTGAGATCGGGGGGGGGGGTGTAACATAAAGAGATACAATCAATCTTACAATCAATTGTATCTCTTTAGTACATGGTTTGCCATAGACTTACGATTGATATCAATCGTAAGATTGATTGTATGTTTTATGTTACACCCCCCAGGTCTTACAAGAATATCAAGCGAATCCCAAATTAGTAAACCAACACGACAACCTCTAATTTTATGCCTTTAACTGTGAACAAAAGAATAACCATCAACTTAAGCCTAGTTTAACTAAATCCATAGATTGTGAAATTCAAATTGAATTGCGATATAGGCCAGGTTATAATAGCATCAAAGTTTTTCAAATAGACTTCTAGCATGAAATGTAAGAAACTGAATACTCGGGGGCTATCACAATGAACTTCTTCTTATTTTTTTAAAGGAAAAAATATTTCAAGTACAATTATTGTCAGACTGAAAAAAATAACATTTCAGTATGCCAAAGTTATTTGAAAAGGTAAAAGAAATAAGAAATTTACTGATCAATGCACGATCGCGCCATTTGTGGCTTAAAATGCCCCTTTTCCTTTTGCTTTCCACCTCTCTTTCTTCGATGTTCCTTCCAGGTTCCTTCTCTTTATATGTTCACATTACATGAATCATATATGCTTTGTATTGTATCTGTTTTTATGTACATTCGGCACAGTTCAGACTTTACTTTAGGCTGCAATGTGATTTTTAATAAACACCTTTTCAATTTCAATTTCAATTTCTTCTGTAACATTTATCTTCGTTCAATTTTTCCGGTTGTCGGATGCAATATTTACTTCTTTGTTTAGGTTTTGTTTTCTTCCTATCCTCCACCCCTTTCCTTTATTTTTTTCCATTTCTTACTGTTTTAGGTACAATTTTTACTCAGGAACCAGGATCTACTGTTGAACAAATGTTTTTCCATGTGAAAATCGTAAAGTTTGTAATTATTGCGATAGCATGCCCTCAGACGAACGCCTTTATTAATTTGCACATAACTTGCTTTAATAAACAGCAAAGATTTACAAAGTTCATACGTAACACAATTTTCAGCATTGAAGGATTTCTGTACCCACTACAGCACATCCTTGTACGATTCAGCCAACAGACGAGCAATTCCTTGATACTGAGTTGTAACAATAGGGTTCATGTATTAGGAGCTTTATGGAAGGGTTCGAATACCGGGGTGAGAAAGTTATCTATCTAGGGAATTTAGGATTGTAATTTCCTTGAAAATTACCCTTATGAACTTATTTTTTAAAAGTGTTTCCATATCTAATACTGTTCAACAAACATCATTCAACAACTGTACCAATGTTGGTGCTTCTAGACAAAAGTGCAAAATACTGCCAAAAATCGGAGGTATGCCTTACAATCCCGACCTCGCCAAAGTATCTAGCTATACAGGACAGAGTCAAATACTCACTGTTTGTTAAAAATTCAATCGCATGGGAAGGAAACTGTGATAATTGAGTTTCTCAACTCCTTAACAGTGTTCAGGTCCAGCCGAAGAAGAGTCACTGGCTTGCACAAGTTTGTCCACTTAAAGGTTCATATACCAAGTGAGTTGAAAAAGCTAAAGAAACAAAATGGCGTCTCTTTCGCTCAACTAACCGTTCAGTTCTCTTTGACAGGGTATATTTTTCGTGCGTCATCATGGTTTTCTTTCAAACTCTGCATGCACGTAAGCAGACAAAGGAATACATATTTCTTACTCATTGAGTCATGGAGACATACAATATCATGTTCATGTAAACACGAGAGAGAGAGAGAGAGAGAGAAAGAAAGAAAGAGAGGGGAGAAGGTGACAAAGGGATCTACGAGACGACTAGAAGCAGTGTTGTAGTGCCTTGATGCTTGGCCTTGGCCTTAAGGTGCCTTAAGGCCAGTTTTGTGTTTTTTTTCAGAACCTTGGCCTTGGACTTCCATGCATTGGCTTTGAGCCTGCCTTGGCCTTAGCCTTGAGGATTTGGAGCCTTGAAAATCTTCAGAAAATGCAAGGCTTTTTCAAGGCATATGTAATTAATTTCAATTTGTGTGTGTGGGTGTGTGTGTGTGTGTGTGCAATGAAACTATACCATTAGTCTAATGCAATTTGTATGCAGTCATAACAGGCTTGGGAAATTTATGTATCATAAGATTTTATGTTAATATTAAAATACAATGATAATAATTGCAAAGGAATAACAACAGCAAAACCACCCCAATAATAATGATGATAATAAGAATAATCATCGTCATCATCATCATCATCATAATAATAATAATAATAATAATAATAATGATAATAATAATAATGATAATAAGAATTAATAATAATAATAATAATAATAATAATGATAATAATAATAATAATAATAATAATAATGATAATAATAATAATGATAATAAGAATTAATAATAATAATAATAATTATGATAATAATGATGATAATAATAATAATAAATAGTAATAATGATCATGATGATAATGATAACAATTATAATATGAAAATGAAGAAGAAAATGATGATGACTGATGATGATCGAGGTAACATTCAGTATCAGATAAAGTTATCTAACACGAATTAGCACCTATGTGAATTGTTTTACATAATACTTTTCTAATACAATCCTTTCACTTTTGGGATCATGAAAATGGAAATTCATTAAAAGTATGTTATTTCAGTATGTTACAGCCCTGTGGGGGTCCTGGGATAAGCGTGCATTACAGGAACCACTGAATGTGTTACACTGCCGTTGTCTTTCTTCTCGTCACAAATAAGCTTATTTTTTTATTTGCTTGGAGAAAGAGGGAGAGAGGGGGTTGTTTGGACCTATAGTGAGCAATGGAGACCAGTGAATGTGCTGTGTACAGTGGCAGCGATTTCATGTAACGAGTGGGGGGGGGGGGGGCGGAAACACAGAAGGCCTCCGCCGAAAATCTGTTTCGAGAAGTGAGAGGGGGATGATCGTTATTATGCGAGCGAGCGAGCTAAAAATAACCACAACAAATAATGAAAGAAGCCTGATTTTGCCATCAAAATGCATTCTAGGCCTATAAAATAATAAAATATTTCAGTGGTTGGCCTAAATTTGGTCACCTGACTCAAAATAGAAAAATATTAAATTAAGCTTTAAAAATCGAGGGGGGGGGGGGGGACACATGACATTTATAAAGTTAAGCACTATCAGCAGATGTCATATTGACATGGCGTTTATAGTAGCTTTTGTTTCAAATTAGTTTTGTAACTGTTAGATCAAAAATACACCTGCCTTTTCAGTTTAATTAGTATTTCTTTCAAGTACCATATTTTCAATTAGCTTGGTCTGCTTTTGGGTGAGATTTCATGGAGCTGTTAAGTAGTCAAAACCCTTATCTATTATACTACCGATCAGCCCTGGTATTGTCTAGTAATCCCCAACTAATGATTCTCCTTTGAATATTGATAAATCCTTTCCTGTGATTTCTACCACTAATTTCAAGTACAAGCAAACAGCATTGACTGACAGTGAGTGTGTTTATTGAGGGTAACAGAGGGCTAATAAGCGACCCAAGTTCCGAACTAGCTTACCCGTTACCTTCAACAAACACGACGGCGACTTGATTACCGAACTAGAGTACCGGACTTGAGTTCCGCGAAAAAGGGGGATTGGATTGCCCGTTGAACGAGATCGACGACTCAAGTCGTGGCAATAAACACAACGCGACTTCGGTCGCGTTTCGTTTGGGAACTTCGGACTCCTGTTTCCGGATGAGATAAACAGTAATAAGCCCGCAAGATTTGACCTTCACTGCCGGGTAATCTTGCAGCTGGGCATGGGCTCGAGGGTTTCGGGAACTCAGATCGCGACGATAAACACGACTTCCAGAGAGACCATCCATCGTGAGCGCGATTTGTGTTCGCGACTCAAGTAACCATTTCTAATTTCTAGAAATCGAGTTCCCTCAATAAACACACCCAGTGACATCTCTCTCTCTCTCTCTCTCTCTCTCTCTCTCTCTCTCTATATATATATATATATATATATATATATATATATATGAGCATGTTTATTGAGGGTAACAGAGGGCTAATAAGCGACCCAATTTCCGAACTAGCTTACCCGTTACCCTTGATAAACATGACGGCGACTTGATTACCGAAATAGTGTACCGGACTTGAGTTCCGCAAAAAAGGGGGATTTGATTACCCGTTGAACGAGATCGGCGACTCAAGTCGTGCCAATAAACACAACGCGACCTCGGTCGCGTATCGTTTGGGAACTTCAGACTCATTTTTCTGGATGAGATAAAAAGTAATAAGCCCGCTAGATTTGACCTTCATTGCCAGGTCACTTGCAGCTGGGCATGGGCTTGATGGTTTCGGGAACTCAGATCGCGACGATAAACACGATATCCAGAGAGATCACCCATCGTGAGCGATTTGTGTTCGCGGCTCAAGTACCCATTTCTAATTTCTAGAAATCGAGTTTCTATAGATGGGTATTCTGAACATCGTTTTATCTCTAAAACTTTGTTTTAACTTTTGTTTTATCTTTCCAACCGCGCATTTTCATTTGCATGCTTGGCGCAATCGTGCGCAAGCGCGTAAAAATGCCATGTGCAACAAAACGGTATTCTGGGGAGCGTTTCATCAACATTTGTTGTCTGACAAGTTGTCAGATCTGACATATTTCCTTGATTTTGATTGGCTGGGAAGCATCGTTACTTTGGCAACTGTCGGATAAAACAGACTTTGTCGGATAAAACATCCGACAAGTCCTTTCATGAACGCTCCCCTGAAGACCGTTTTATCTTCTGTTTTAACTTTTTCCACTGGACATTTCATGCTCATGAAATAAAAAGGGTGGGAGGTGTTTTAACTTTGTGTGGTATGTCATGGCGGCAATTTTTCTCGCTCATTGTGTTCTTGGTTGCAATGAGGAGGATAACGAGATCCAGTAAACCTTTCTGATATTCCAAAACATTTCGAGAGAATTTTTGGATCGCGTGGAGAAATTTGGCGATTTTCTGCGATAATATCAGAGATGATTTGCACAACTAATTCTGTCACATCATCGCATCAGTTAATTCAAGCAAGAAACTAAGAAATTAATGCGCTCATGTACAACGCGAATATAAGTTCACGCATTTCACGCACCCCTTCTCCAGGGGGCGATCTTATTGGCTGAATCATCTTAGAACCATCTCTTACGACTTTCCCTATTGGATGATATTTTTGTGGTGGATGTGGCTTTGATGACTTACAACAGCGTTAAAACAGTTCCCAGAATACCGTTTAAAGACTGTTTTAGCGGTATTGTAAGTCGGTGACTTAAAACAGAAGTTGCAGAAGTTACAACAGAACTTAAAACACAGTTAAAACGGTGTTCAGAATACCACCCCTGATTTTTAGAAGTACACTATAAAAGAGCAGACAACTTCTTACTCTAGGTTCTTTTTGGGTTTGTGACTCCACAACTCTTCCATATTTTTATATACTCCTGGCCAACGCTATGGCCGGTTAATAGGAGTATCAAGTTTTCTCAGTGCTGTTTATAATTATCCTACATATATTTTGGATGATCGGGATCATCATCAATATTTCTCGTTAAATGACATTGGAACCATACACTGGTGTGAACTTTTGTATTTCGTCTCTATATGTCTGTATTTGACAAATTAGTAACACTCACCCTGCACGCTACCTCGAGGGCAGAACATAATAACGATATATACAATACCAGAGTGTTACATAACCATGGGTACATGTAGTTTGTATCTATTACTGTGGTTTCCAGGAGGGAGGAAGTTTTTAAATCTGTTCCGATAAAGACCTGAGCTTCTAAAGTTTATGCTTTATTATTCACGGTTCATTATCTGTAGCCATAATTATGTTCATGTATATACACAGAGTGCGACATTCTGCAATCTGCTTTTTGCTCTGAAATGAAGTCCAACAGGAAAAGATTTAACAGAATTATTTTACTTAGTTCAGACTCTGAATTAGAAAAAAAAAACTTCAACGTAAAGTGTATTTGGTATCAATGTAAAGCGACACTTCAGGCATAATAATGTATAACTGGTTAAAAAAAAATCTTATGGGAAGGTCATTTCAATATTTGTTGTATTCCAAGTACGATTTGGCAGTCAGACGTCTAATACATGCACATAACATAATACCTCTTTTGCACGTAACATTCTTGATTAACTTCACAATAAACATCATTTTGAATGTCAAAGTCTATGCTTTTAAGCTGCTTTTGTGCATGCGTGATCCTCCTTCGTTATCATTTTGATCCCATTTTCTTACATTTCCCGATTTATGCCTTGGCCTTGGCCTTGAGGGTTTGGGCCTTGACTACAACACTGCTAGGAAAGCTATCAGAGCTCTAGGAAAGGTAACAGACTGGTCATTGTGTCTCCCCGGGAACGGTCCTGGGGCGCCCCAATGCTGGGCATTGGGGCGCCCAGATTGGGAGCGCTCCAAACCTGGAGCGCCCCAACTTCGCCATGGTCATGATGGTCGCAGTGCTTTAGGGCAGTCTGAACGGTTTGAACCATAGAGTTACATACGCACTAAACTCTATGGTCTGATCTCGGTGACGTAATCGTATTCTTGAACACCAGTTCCGCACGCAGCTAGCTCGGTGGTCATAAATCACAGTATAATGCACTAAGGCAACCCAAATTCGGGTCGTTCTTGGACGTCATCATGTAGAGTAAATGGTGCACGTATGCTTTATGACGTCATAATGGTATACCTGGACACGTTGCATAAAATTTTCCATTGATGGTAACTTCCATGGAAACCTTGAATTTGATCGGCTGTTGAGCAGTGTACCATGGTAGTTACCATTGATGTCAGGGTTACCATTAATGGTAAGTTTTATGCAACGGGGCCCACTTTCGCACGCAGCTCGGTGGTCATAAATGGCAGTATTAACGCACTGCAGGCCAGGGGCGCTCCAAATTTTGGCCGCAGTATAAAAAGGGTATGAGACATTGCTGCAAGTGCACACGGAGGAGGGGAAGAAAGCAGAGTTTTGCCCCACCCTTAAAACGGCTCGGATGTAAGTATAGGACTGTCACGCGTCTGATTCTAAGGAGGAGTGAGAGATCGTGGAAGTTGTGGGGGGGGGGCGAGATAGACAGAAGCAAATATTATCAGAGAGAGGAAAATATTGGACATTTCGCTTTTCTATGTAACGCATTGACTACACTGTGTATCAGCCAATGGGAAAATGACCAATGGGGATGAAAGACTGTAACATGGAGGACACCACTTCAGAAAAGGAAGGGATTATGAAATTTCGTGAGAAAAAAAGGATAGGGGGATATATTTAGCAGACAATATCAAATCATGGCCCTTTTTCCCCCGCATAATTTTACATTATTATGGGGTGTTTTTTTTTTCAATTTTTATTGGCCTTTCAAAACACACAAAAAGATCATGCATGAAAAATAATGAAAGTAAAAATAAAGATTTTATTTCATTATTGCATAGGTGAAGCTTTGATTGAACAAGGTTATCAAAATTCAATACTTGGAAACATTCGAAGTAATGATTATTATCAATTACAACACGCTAAAATACAACCCGACATAGCACCTGAAGAGTTGTCCTAACGCTACAGAGATGCGTGACGTCACAGGTTAAACATAATCTGCACAAGCAGACGATGCCCTTAGCATCTGACACATTTTTACTGCCTGTTTTGTCATCTTCTCTTCACCTATTTCTCTTACTTCACTAGTGTCAGTTCAAATGCTCAATCTATTGCCTCACTCTAAACCCTGCATTGCATGATATCAATTTAATGAAAAATGCATTGTTAAAAAAGGAATCAGTCGCTTGTAAACAAAATAAGACGCCATTGTATTTTCAGCTGCATACACCGCGGTACGTTCGGCGTTTCAAGAGGGAACGAATACCATCTATGCTGTCAGTCGGCGGGCTTTCCAATTTGAATGCGTGGTTTCTTTGATTGCTCATTAGTCCTTATCCTGTATATTTACAAACAAAGATTTCAGTTATCGGAATCTGTTGAATTTCCCTTTTAGAATGGTATAAAATACTGTCACCTTTAAACACAGTAGTTTGAGAAATAATTGCGATGCAGTTAAGTTCATTCTTTATGGGACGTCGTCTGCTACACCTATGAAATAAGGGTTCAATATTGACCCCTTCTACTAATGTAACACTTGGAACTCCTTTATGGGTGCAGTTTTGCACCCAAAGTAGCATTACGCACCATGAATTGTGCAGTGAGCTACATTTTGCACCCCTTATGGGTGCAGAGTTATACCCTTCAGGAAAGGTGCAAATTTGCACCCTTTTGGATGCAAACATTTCTGCACCCTTGAAAGTGCATAATTATTGCATCTTTAAGGGTGCAGATGGGCATTTCTGGGTCAAACAAGTACAAAAAGTGCATCTTGCACCTTTCTCATGGAGGGTGCAAGATTGCACTACAAAAGGTGCTGCTACTATTGCATTTAGGGAGCAAAAAGTGAACCATTTATTGTTATAGAAGAGGAGCTGTTACTATTAACAACACTGGTAAATAATCCAATGAAAATATGAACTCTCCACCTATACGTTTAGTGACAAAGTTAAAATATTGCTTCCATTAACTTTAATATTTTCATTTTTATTCAGAAGTTTTAACCCGCATAACTCTCTTTGATTTCACTTATGCAGGAAAATTCATCATTTTAGCCCACCTTGCTTATAATCTGAGAACATTGTCAGATTGTGTTTCTATCAGTTTTATCTTTCTCTCCTTTCCATATCAAAGGCTAATTCATGTAATGAATCCTTAACCCATCTAGGAACTGGAGTGATTAACACTCGGTATATAACTTTAGGAGAGATTTCATTTCATTGCATTTCATTTCATTTATTTTCATTTCAAAACATAAATCGAAGAAAGCAATGCAACATGTTGACATAAATGGAACAAAGATTATTACATTTTAACAAATAAACGTTCAAATAAATTATTACAAAATCTTTTGTTTCAAACTACCAACACATTCAACACATTAAACATTTAAAACAAACTAAAAAATGTTTTAAAATGCAGAGGCCCACAAGGAAGCCAGACTGAAGGCCCCTGGGGGAAAAAAACTGCAGCGCACTTTAACATATTTAAGTAATTGAATCTTTCCCATTAAAGTTAAATCCCTTTGATTCCTAAAATGAAAAGGATCTTATTTTTTACTCAGTATTTCGTATTTTCTTTCATCTGTTCATAATTATGTTCATCTAAGGAGAAGAATACCCCAAGTATCTTCACACAGTCAACTGTTTCGCCAAAAGAAAATTAAATTCCAAATAGTGGCATAAACCTAATCTTAATTGACTAAGAGCCGGTCATGATTTTTTGCGCTTTTATATTTTCTCCATATTTTATGTCGTATCAACGATTTGTTTTTAAGACTAAAGAGAAAAATTTAAAAAGCATATTTTCCCCACAAAGCACCCTGCTATTGTAAAGTTTCTTTATTTGAAAATGAGGATATCTGTACACACTGTTGTTATTGATTTTCATTTTTTAAACTGGTGACGGTATCAGCCGACCTGGCAATAACTGTGTTAGTCAGTGAGCCACTTAAATTCCATGTAATCAAAGTAAAACTACATGCATTTAATGTAACTACCTTTGACACTGCCCACGCTGACATGTCACTCATTCTTTCTTTTGATCATGCCCAGAAGAGTAAATCTTTTCTACAAGTAAACCGGTGACTGCCATTAAAATAAGCGCCGCTAAAACGGAGAAGATGAAACTATATGTAATTATCAAAATGCTTGACTTCTTACTTGGATTATTTGATTTCTTTTCAGCGAATTGAGTAGTGTGTTCTGTTGTTGCTTTGGCAGTGGGTACAATATTGGATGTGGAGGAAAGGTGCACGGTGGATTGTGTACTAGCTTCTAAACAAGGGTTTGCCAAGTTGTTAGATTGTCTGCTAAGAACTGGATCCCACACGTAGTCATTACATTCACATTTCCCTTTAGGTTCTATCAAGGGAGAGGAGCAGCAGAATACTTGATGCAGATTTTGGCGTATCATTATGGTCTGTTTTAATATCCTCAAAGTTTCAAACGGTGCTGTTAATGCGAGCATCTCTTTACCATCTTGGTAACATTGGATCTGCCCTGGCATACTCCCAACAGCAGCTTCACAGTAAAGTCTCACCCAGCCCCTTGTACCATGCCATCCTTTCATTCTGCAATATGTCTTACCAGGGAGAAACTCAACATATAACCTAGCACGTTTGATATAGTTAAAATTGTTTGCAAGGAGAATATATGTGCCTGTATCATTTCTCTTCACAGGACTGATACCAAGTTGAAGTGAACACGTATTTTGGGGAGTCTTATTCTCTACTGTAAATCTATCAAACTGATCTTGGGTCAGTTTGAGAGGTCCTGATGTGCGGTAAAACGGAACTCTGTTTGCATACTGCAAAGTAACATCTATTGTGTTACATGGATAGGAGAAATGTAGTTTTACTTCCTCTCCCTCCATAGCAGTCAATATTGTAGACTCACAGCTTGTAAATATCAAAGCAAAGAAAAGAGGCAAAAACTTCACTTTGCATCGAAATAAATTTGTTTGTGACATGATTAGGTTTAGGAAAAATGAACATATAGGCAAAAAGTCCGCATAAAACCTTGGGTGATTTTTAGTGCTACCGCTTTCTTTCAGTATCTAAAGCTATTTTTTTGTAATAATTCCAAATCTCCTTAAAAAGATCAATATTCTGTAATAAAATGGAAGCAGGAATAGAAAATTGTATAACAAACCCGAAATGCAAAATTAGTTTATCAGTTGTAATCTAGGATGGCGATTTTTCCGCAGGCTTCGAATTCCAGCTTAAGTTCTGATTTCTTCTCGGAAGTCCCCAGAACAATTTACTCATGCTAAAACAGTTGTGTCCTCTGGTAGATTTTAAGCCGTTTATCTCATGCACGTGCAATTTTCCAGTATATAGTCGAAAGTTTCTCCTGTTTTTAACAGAGTCTTTGCTACAATTCATTTCTCCTTCCAAATTCGACAGTGTGGGTCTATAATCCTTTATGGCTTTCGTCCAAACACTTGACATGCAGTATATATCTCCTATACTAGTTTCCCAGGAGAAGAGCGCGGAAGTGCATAGTACAAGTTGAGTTTTGGCATTCAAACCGATCAGACTTACTACACGAAATGAATATGAATATGAAATTACAGTAAAACAGTGTTTGTTTGAAGAATTCTTATTAATTTATATTTGCCGGTGGCAAAGACAATAGGAGCGTTTACGAAGCAGAGCCCAAAGAATCACGGCACAAAGACAGGACGATCTTGCGAAAGAATGTATCTAACGAATTTACCGAAATGATCTGCGACTTTGAAATTCAACAAGAGCTTCCTGGTGTCATCAGATAAGGTATTGTTTTTAGTCCACCTCCAGTCTTGTTGTCAGGATATTTTCCACTTGATTTTAATACCTGAAATGATTGTTGCAAATAATTACAGAAGAATTCCAGTTTGTCAGATAGAATTAGTATCTTAAAAGGGGTGCTGCTCCATCATGTCGATTCAAGGATCTTAATTTCTAGTGGAATGATGAAAATAAAATTAAAAGACATCGCGAAAAAAAAGTTTATTTTTTTGTATCACATCATTCACAAGATTTTTTTTTTTAAACATTTCATGAGAAATATTTTTTTTTTTGCTGGAAAATTTAATGAGTGATCAATGGTAATAATTATAAGTACGTTTTTGCAAATGGAGGTTATTGCTATCAGTTTGTTCTTG